>JZKD02S1673940.1:175269-186323 GCA_000966675.3 Picea glauca
AAATAAAAAAAATATTAAAAAGTGACGTTGAATTTTTAAAGTATATTGTGATATTTTCATGGAATTATGTACTACCTTGTGCTTTGCGTGATAATAACATTTAAAAAGTAAAAATTTAAGGGTTTCTTTTATGATTTTGTTTATAATAATGATGAGTTCTTTTACCACATTATAAAAAATTGTCATTTTCGCACCCCAATTTTAAAATGGGTGCTATCGGTAGCAGTACTTTTCAATTTGATGGTTGATTTTGAGGTTTTGGTTTTAATGGTACCAAGTGATAAAAATACGATTTCAAATGATCTCAAAATTTAACGTTTTGAAAAAATATATATATCTATGAAAAACATCTTTTTTGTTTTTAGGTGCTGATTTTAAGGTTTTTCTGAGCTACTGTCTAAGTTTTGAAGGTCATGTTTGAAAAATGTTGTAATTTTGACCCCGTTTTAAAAAGTGGTGCTACTGGTAGCACCACTTTTTGATTTGGGGTTTAATATTGATGTTTTTTATGAAAAAATATGGGTTTTTTGGGCCAGAGTTCTCGTTTTGAGGTCACAACTCTCATTAAGTTGGTAACTATGTTATCTTTGGAAATGCATGGTAAGAGGGACTTTTTAAACCACTACATTAGGATTTTGTATGAAATATGGGTCTTGATCATCCTATATATTCATATCCACTGATGTATATGATAAAAAATGTGGGTGTAGGATCATGGGCTAATTTTTAAAAAATATATTTCGCTCATGGGCTAATTTTCCATGGTTTTTCCAAAAAAAAGATTCGCTATTTTAAAAATGATTTACCCAAATTCTATAGGATAAAATGATTTTACCTTAAAAATTGCCAAAAATTTATAAAAACTATATAAAATCCTTAGAAATTTGAATATTTTTACAAAAATATCACCAATCATTTATAGTTGGCATATGAAGGATTAGTAAGATTCACTAAGGTTTCTACATTTTAAAATAAATTCCGATCCTTAAAATCATCCCTGGTGTAGGTATCTTCTCACAAATACACCAAGCGCTTTGTTATGATTTCATACTGTATGGGAAATTGGTAATGAGTTATAAATTCCATTACAGAGTTGTTAAAACTTTGAAAGGAAGCACCTTATAATTTGATATACCATTTGGGGGCACTTCCAGTTTGGGGTCTCTGGAAAATACACAACCTTGCACTGTCATCCATCAAGGAATTAGATGAGCACCACAAATGATATGTCATTATATGTGTGGACGAATATTCTCTCTGATTTTCATCCAATTCGACCATGTCTAATGGTATCTTATAAGGCATGATCGACCATGAAGGTTTATGGGAAACAGGTTCATTTTTAAAATGTGACAAGTTGGGTAAGTCTAACGTTGCAAGAAAAGGAAACAACATATGAGAAAATGAATATTGGGAGGAGGATGAAGTTCCTAAATTCCCAGATGAACCTTGTAGTCCCCTTACATTTGTGGTACCAAAGGGTTATGGTTTTCCAAAAGAATCAGTTCCCACCAGGATGGTGGCAGTTCGAGGAGCATGGTTTCTCCCACGACTAGACATGCCCCAGGGGGGATTGCTCTGATAGGTAGGTGTAGAACCTAAAGGAATTTTTTTCCCAAAACTGGTCTTAGGGAAGAACCCCATAGTATTGTAGGTATGAATAAAGTGAAAGCCTCCCCATTATGGAAAGTTTCCCCTAGGGAAAGGTGTGTTAACCCATGGGAAATTAAAAACTCTTGATGTATTGTTTCCCCCAACTTGTCTAGGGATAGCCCCAAAACCACTAGGAATGTTCCATCAAAAAGTTAAACCAACACCTGATAATATCAAGCCACTCATAGGAATAGTGGTGGTGAGAATTCCACTCACCATGTTGAAACCAAGGCTCGGCCCCCCATTGAAAGGATATCCAAATGTGAGCATCAAAATGGATGGGATGGGTGTAGAAATTATAGGTATAGTAATGGATGGAAAAGAAGACATAGATGGTGTCCCCCAAATAGAGGCGCACATAGAAAAATGAATGGATTATGTAGGTCCAATGGTGCTCAAGGATGGCAATGTGGACATCACAAGGAAAATACAAGGAGAATGCCTTCTTGAAAAGGTTTTTACAGAACGTCCATGAAAAAATGATCTCTTATCTGTTTATAGAAGACGTTGTTAGTGAAGGTAGGAGACAATATGTTTTTGAAAAAAAAAAATCGATGCAGATTTCAGTAATATATGCATCGATTTGCATCTAAAAATAATGCATTGATGCTAAAATGATCAAATGCATAGTTATTGTTCATAGTGGAGGTTGTTTGTCGATGCGAGTAGTCATAATTTTTTGGGGATATTTTTTGCAGTATGCCTATAAGTACTATATTCCTCGATGTGCATAAAAAATATCACACTGGTCATAAAGTTATCAAACACACTGCTAATGTTTTGAGCGAGGTTGTTAGTGGATGTGACTACTCAGAAGTGTTTTGTGAACAAATTTTGTCAATGTGCCTATATGGTACATTCTCCTCAGTACTCAACTAAAACATAATTCATAAGAGTGTATATGTTCAAACACATCGTCATAAATTATAAAAAATAAAAAGCATAGATCAAAGTGCATCGATACCATTGAATATTATGTATCGGTGCATACACAATGTCTGATGGCACATTGCGGTAAGGGTAAATAAAAAGAAATTACCGAATTGATTTTCATTGTGACACCTCATCGAGTTCTTCCAACATCTCAAGAACGCATGGGTGCTTACCAGGTTTTCACGGACACACTATTGTTTATGCTTCTCAATGATTTGGATAGCTCTATCAGTCGATATTCAACACATTTCCATTTTTTTTGAAATTTCCATGAATTTGCGTTGCCTCTCAATAGGGGAACCATGCCTCCTCATGAAATAAGAGTGTAGGTAATTTTTTTATTACCTTCTAATTTCCATTTCCATGAGTTTAAAATTTGAATGTGGCTTGAAATTTGGGATTTTTTTCAAAAAGCAAATTCCATCCACACGTAGTACATTGTTTCAATTTGGCTTGCCCCAATGCGGTGCATCCTTTTCTAACTTCACAGTAAGCACCACATCCGATGGGTATAAGTTTTACCTTAACCTATTCTCTCTCATAACTGAATCTAGCGCATTATAAAGGACAATTATCGATTAATAACATGTTGGTTCTTTTCTTACTCTGACACATCGATGCGTTCCATTTAACCAATCACATAGTTAAAAAATGACACAATAAATATAACTAAGAAGTGAAACTAGTTTTAAAAAATGAATTAGTGTAATTAACATCTCTGCACCAGAGAAAATATTAACTGATTTGACATTAAAATATGTTTCCTTTGATGCCCCGTTGTCGGTGCTATACTATTCACAACACCCCATTAAACTAAACAATGATTCTTCAATAACTTAGTTTCCTCGATGTGTTCCTAGAAACAAATTGCAACACTTAATTTTCAATGAAATAATGGAAGAGAATGGTTCCCATACTGATAGAAACCACACTCGTACATTATACTATACAGTGCACCAATAAACATCAATCAGTAGTCTGTAAACTATAGCGCATTGGTATTGTCTATAAGTGAAATCACATCATCGTGTACATGTTTCATAAAAATGGCTCAATGGTGTGTTTATGTTAACCAAATGCACTATTACGTTGTGTCATTTCATTGGATTCCCTATAACTAGTGCTATCGATAACTCAACACATTGTTAAACAAAATTTCAGTGCTCCAATATCATTCTAGCACCAATGTATTTATATTAACAAGTCACACTGTGGAAGTTCATATACAACAATTTAAAATGTTCATGTGTTTGGATCAAAATAACGCACTCGTGATGTAAAGAGAAAGGCACCACGAAAAATTTTCACAAATTTTCATTGCAAAGAATCTTATGGTAATTACCACTAAGATTCTAGGAAGTCTTCCAATTAAGATGAATGCACCAATGTGTTCTATTAATTGAATGCATCACCAAGATTTGGAAGAAAATTTTTTCCTCCTTAGTGCATCAATTAGATAAAACACAGCAGGGATGTGTACTACAACACAACGAGCAAAATACATAATAATTTACCATCTTGATTAAGTTTACTAGATTCCATCTCATTGATGCATTATAATAAAAACACACCATTATAAAAACATACAAAGTTGAAATGGAATAGTGGTGCGTTACTTTAAAAAATGCACTGAGGCGGTTAAGTAAATTGTATTGGGAAAAAGAGCTTAAAAATGATCATTCCAGTGCATCTTTCAAACTATGTGTGTTAATGGTGTGTCAAGAAAATACAACACACTAGCTAAAATAATCTAGTACTTGAACTAACATAGAGAGTTGATGCATTTAATATAACCAAGTGCACCACGTGATTTAACAGTAACCCTTAACTAGTGTGCTATATATCATAATGCATTGTTATCGTTATCGGTGCTCGAATAATAATATCACACGAGTGCATTATATTTAACACATCTATGTTTGGTTCCTTATGTCTGATAAGGGGCACCAAACATGGTGGATATGTGTTTTTTTAATAGCACCGATTAATGTTTCACTATTTTTTTGTAAACATAACGTATCTCAATTTTTGATAAATACAAATTAGTTATATATGTTTGTTTTTTATATTTTAATTTTTTTTCTATATATGTGCCTAAAAAGGATCTTATGTGAATCAAATACACCAATGACACCAAACACATTAGCAACAACAACAACAGTAACAACTAGAAGAAAAAAAATTAATTCACAAACTACATATGCAAACCTCCTCACTTAAATTTTGTGGAGGTTTTTATTTGCATAAGAAAAAACACATGCCACTCTTTGGTGCCTCTCATAATTTAGTACATGGAATTGATCATATTCCACTTCCTCAGTGATATTCCTCACATATTATCCGTCGTGGGCCATTCTATTTTCTCTAAGATACTATCCTTGGCATTCCTATATCCATAATATGAACTCGCATGTACCTACAACTCCTCTTCTTCACCTCGAGGAGGATTATTGAATAGTTCTTTGAGGATGGGGAGTAATTTCATAGCCCAAAATTATATGTAACCAAGCCCCCTGAATTTGTCACCATGTAAATCAACTTGTTTCCCTTCCATGTCCATCATCTTGGCCCCTACTTTGGCATAATAAGGATTGGAAATCTCTACAGTAGGAGATTTCCAGTGGCACTTTTCCCTATTCAACAAGAAAGGACCTCGATTATTGTCTTAGTTATAACACTATCTTATCCTCAAATATGACCTAAGCTCCATTTTCTATATTTAATAGAAGTTAAGAAACACATCGATGATCCATAATCTTTTTCAACATGCCTTATTGTTAAATATTAATCATTTCCTTTCCCTCGACCTACTCCTCCATGAGATCCTCACATGTCTACTTATGAAGAAGTTCATCATTTTTCTTATTATCCACGACCATGCACTCGATCACATTTTAATCCAAAAGGGGAACATGGGAAACAAACTCTTTCTTTCTTTGTTGTCGATTCCCTTATCTTTCTCTCCCATTTATTTTGCCACATCATCATCTTCCTCGAATAGGACCGACTTAATGGAAATGATGTCCCTTCTCTTGATATTCAACATAGCCTTTCTTTAGATAGACTCAATCCTCTATCACTCCCTTATTGTGATGGTTTGCATCTACTCCTCCATGGGTTGCTCGAATTTCTCCAAAATATATTTCTTTCCATCCATGTTTCCATAATAATTGGCGAAAATTTTCTTATAGATCACATACATAGACATCATATTATTTTCCTCGTGTGGATTATAAAATAGTTCTTTGACACCAGGGAGGAATTTCCTATATGCAGTTCTACAATTAGTTATTGTAATATTGTAGCATGCCATCTTCCAACAATCAATTGTACAAGTGCGGTTGGAAAGTTCATCCACACTTTCAAAGATCTATTCAATAATCACCTATGAAGAAAAGAAGAGTAGGTCTAGGTATGTGATTTAGAAGATAATTGATGAAAGTTATTATGGCGTTAGAGATTATGAGAACTATATATTGGATAAATTCAAGTATATCGTGAAGGAGGATATGAAGGCCATAGTACTAAGGGAGTGGAAGAAGATCAAGTCTATCTATAGGGAGACTAGTTTGATGATCAAGAGAGGAGAGGTCATTGCCATTAATATGGAAAAACAAATAATAATAAGAGTGATTGATCAAAGGTTGAGTTAAATGGTATATAATATATTTACTCCTATCGTATCATCCCCTCCATCTATTTGATTCAAATTGTAATCGATCAACAACTCTTCACCTGCAACTATGGATTTTGTTGCACATACGAATATACGATTTCCTTCACACCCCTCAAATAGGAAATCCAATTTCTTAGTTGTTTTCCTTGGTCGTGTACTATTTATAAATTCCATAATGTTTCCAGATGGTTTTGTCCTTCCATCAATATACATAGTCGCCCCTTTGTTTTGATTCTTCTCTACTAGTTGTATATCATTTGCAGCAACTCTGTATCTCCGCATATTTTGTGTATATCAGATCAACATAAACTCGTGATTGTATTTGTAGCATGGTCCAACATAATCCATCAATTCAATTAGAGTGCCATATTTGACCTTTATTCCATCCATGGAAAATAGACCCAATCTATGTAAGGACGATAGAGCAATGCGATACATCATCCCATTGATGAAGAAATATCTGTCCAATTGAGGTAGCTCCTTAGGTACCCATCGTTGCACTAGATTTATATACCTCAAGGGAAACTCAATTTCACCTATTCTCTCATCATCATAATCACATGACCCTCCTTCAGCAATAAAAAATTGCATGCGTATACAAAATATTATCCTTACCTTTTCATCTCTAGTTGATCTAGAACTATTACATCTAGTACAATACGTCTCACTTTCAACCTCTCCTATTATATCTTTATCCTTACTCTAGGAATATAGATATGATAGGTTCCTATTTGGTGGTACCAACACTAAATGAAATGAGAACATACGTTAGTGAGCTAAGTATTTTGGAAGAGATGAAAATTGTTTATTTGAAAGTCATGAAATGTGAACTGCATTCAACAAGCATGATTTAATTACATATGAAATAAAATAAATATGATCATGAAATAAATCATGGTGTATAGAAATTTCATGAAACCTACTATTGATGTTTAGATTCAGACTTAATACTTTCCTCCAAGCCCATCAATTTTTCTATTGTAGGCTTCTTCTTCAACCAACTTTTCGAGTAGCTCTAGTCTACTCCAGATTTTGAAGGATAATGAAGGTCAGATTCAATTTTTCATATGAAACTCCAAGTACTCTTTTATGGAATGATTAGAATACAATTAAATTTTCAACAACATCCAACCTTGGGCCAACTTCATCTCACATCAAACCATTTTCCTCCATTTTTTCTCAGGGTAAGGGTACTGGCAAGAAAATTTTGTTTTTTTCGCTATGATGACTTAAGACTTGGTCTCCATACAGTTGTTTATGGTATTTTCTATCCAAAATATCTATGTGGATTATATAAGGGATACATTTGGATAGATCCCCCAGGGTTTACTATCCCAATTGGTCTACTAGGAAGAGCTCCCACATTAAATGTATAGATCCCTTGCCAACTTGTCAACACATTATGTTCGATGTAGAGTGTTTTAGAGATCCAACAAGAGGCCACACCATATATTTGGTACAACTCGTCCAAAAAGGTACAATCGATTATATATTTTCCTCACAAGATTCCACTATAATGTCATAATAACAAGTTCCCACAATTCACCCTTGTTTCTAAAATAGAAAAAAGGATCAAAGGAAGCTATGTGAGGAAATGATGATAAGGAGTTCCATGTTACAAATATTGAGCCAACAAATAATGGTTGGGTCCATTCCCAATAACAAATATGGCACTCCTCCAAATGCAAATCTTATCACATGTATTCAGGTTATAGTTATGGAAATTTATGCCCTTTACTTTTTGAGTTTTAAAGGTAAAACTGGGATGAAAAGAAGCCTAGTTCACTCCATGGTAATGAATTTCAAAAACATATTTCACAACAACATAACCCCCTCCAAAAACATTTGTGTTCATATGTGTTACCCTAAAAATGTCATTAGCTTGAGAGACAATTTTCTTCGTCATAGAACCAGTATCCCATACCCAAATAGTCTGATCCAACGAGGACGAAACAAACAAATCCTTCTTTGGATGAAAATAAGAACACGTTATAATGTACATAATGATTGTTTATAGTAAGGATATATATTCAAGTTTGAAATTGTCAGTTCCATATCCTTATTGTTTGATCATCAGTTACACTGACAATCCAAGGATAGTCATTATGGAACCGAAATGTCTAGATGTAATCAATATTCTCCAGAATTGCATATCGCCCCATTCACACCCTATCATAAATATCGAATTTGGTTTACAATTTAGATCACCTCACAACTTTCCACTAGACCAAATATACATGGGAAATTACTCAGACAATTATAAAGTGTAGAGAAAAGGAAATCTAGTTTACTTGATCCATGGAATTTTTATCAAATATATGAGTGAACCATGCAACACATGGAAGTGTTCAATACCCCCTCCTTGTCAGTTGTCACCCAGGTGTTAGATACCCTCCTGGAGAGGATATAGAATCTATTCAATGAAGTATTGGTGAAGGGTTATTAGACCATTGAAGGAATATCTTAGGAATCAATCATGAAAACATGGAATTACATGGAATTCTCCTATAGAATTACCTGGAATTCTCCTTCCAATCCTACAAAAGGCATCTAGGATTGTTTCTATCCAAGTTAGAGCTATGAATTAGCTGAGTGCATGGACATGGAGCATGTAAAGATAAAATTTCAAGTTAACTCTCTCCAAATGGATGGATTCCTTCTTGTGAAAACAAATTTGAAACTAACATTTGTTGGAGGAAAGTATATAGAAGTCATGGAAACTCTTCATATCATTTTTAGTCATGGATGGCAGTCATTAAAACTCTTCATATAATTTCCAGTGATGACAAGTTTTCATATCATTAGAGAAAAGTGTCTCTAATTTACATTATATATGTGGGAAATGCCACTTAAATTTGTATTGGCATTTTCTCTTATCTTCAATTGACAATGAACCTTTTTTAGCAATTCAAAAAATGGTAGTGGATTATTTCTTATGGTGCATGTCTGAATATACAAAAGAGTATTTTCATCCAAATAAGGTTGAAATTTTGGAAATTTTTATATTATGATGAGAGAAAATCCATCCTCTAAATGTGATGTCTCATAAATATTTAGTTGGCACATGTTCACGACATCATGTATACCAATATAAGAAGGAAGATCCAATCATGATTCATTTTCTCCAATTCGCTACAAAACGGTTTGAGGACCATACTAAATATATTTAATCTTATGATTTTCTTGAAGTTTAAACCATTTGTTATCCAAGTGAAGTAAATTATATCACCGATATAAAAATAGTGAGGACTTAGATGTCAATCATGGAGCATGTTGTATTTTCCAAAAGTATTCAATAAGGTATCATGAACCTATATAGGTACTTTGGAAAAATGATGGGAAAAAAAGGAAGAACTATCTTTCTCCTTTTATTGATGAGAAGAAGGCATAAGTATAAGTACTAGAATATTATAGGGAGAAAGGATTTGGCACCAATAAAAAACATGATATGCAGATTTATTGTAGCTATGCTGCAACACATGAATATGAGTGACCCGCGACTTATTTTTTAGTGATATATGAAGAGAGAATACACTGAGGAGTGACTTACAACCTCGGTTTGAATAGAACAATTTGTGGATAGAAGTATGTAGAGAACCTCAACTAAAAAGAAAAAATCTTCAATAAAGTTTCCCAAATGTGACTAATAAATGTATAAACGCAATCATAAATTATAGTGAGTGGTAAGCAAAATTGGCACCATACATGTTGGGAAATAAACTTAGATCCTTTGGAGGAATCTATAGTTATGTTTCAAGGTATAAATGTGGCCCTTTTAGAAAAAGTGCATACAATAATGAATATACAATCATCCTTCCAAAGAGTACTGAAAAATTCACTTATAAATTTCATGGATATGGATTCCCAAGTTTGTGAGGGGACTCTTCATACACAACAAATCTAGTATTTGGAATATGTGAAATATTATAAGGATGTCTACTTAACCAATCAAGAATTTTGTTAGCGATCTTCTATTTTTACTTAGTAATTAGATGAATTTATTGAACATAAGAAGTAATTTAAGATCCCTTTTCATCTCTTTGGATTTCTAGGTTTTGAGGGTTACTAGCTTCTGAGCATTCGAAATTGTGGGATCTTTAATAAGTTCATTTATCCTGTAAATATCCTTATATCAGTTGTATTTTTTTCACCAACAAAATCCATGGTGGTTACCTTCCCCAATTTCAGCACAGAGGTTGGCCTCAAGCATCTTGATGAATATATTTTATCAAGAACTTTTATTACTGGGCGTCAAGCTACAACAAAATATATTACAGTATATGGCGCCATTAGTAAAGTCCCATGATCTAGGATCGTTTCATCAAGTGACTTATAAATAATTGCATTAAATGAGGATAAATTAAAGTGCACCATTAAATAAGGAAAAACTCAATAATGAAGAGACATAAGCATCAAATCTGAACAAAAAACTTGATAACAGAGTTTTTCCCTAGAGGACTACATCTTCGAGTCCTTCTCTCAAATGGGTAGGATTTTTCATTAAATCAACAAAGGAATTTGGAAAAATACATAAGTATACCTCATTCTGAAATCAAGCGACAGAAGTATTGTTGATATCAGAAAACAAACAACACCACTGAATTCTTGGGGTCAAATTACCCAAAAAAGATTGTCTCCATGCCTCGATCTGACTCTGACACTCCCAAGCCCAAGAAGAATTATGTCTCAGTTTTTGTTCCCTGCAACCTTCCATAAATGTTGATGTAATATGCCTCGAACTATGTGCCTGACTGTACCACACGCACCTCTCCCTCGGCGTTGGGCGGATGCA
>JZKD02S1673940.1:203696-217847 GCA_000966675.3 Picea glauca
GCACTATTGCCAAACCGACCACTAAGAAACAGGGCCTGTACACCCCTCTTCCTACTCCTGACAGGCCATGGGAATCCATATCAATGGACTACATGTTGGGCCTCCCATCCACCAAATATGTAAATGATTGTGTTTTTATGGTTGTTAATCGCTTTTCTAAGATGGCGATTCTAGTTGCCTGCAAGAAGAACATCACAACAGAGGCCATTGCCAAGCTCTTCTTTGAATGAGTCTGGGTACATTTTGGAATCCCACAAACCATTGTATCAGATCAGGATAGTTGATTTCTCATCACATTTTGGTCGAGCCTCTGGTCATTGCTGGACACCAAGCTCACCAAATCCATGGCCTTCCACCCACAGACAAATGGCCAAACCGAGGTCGTAAATCAAATGATTATGCATATCCCTCGCATGTATAATTCAAATCACCCTCGCACATGGGATGAGAGCCTTCTCTATGTCCAACATAGCTAAAACGAAGCCTTGCATAGCTCAACCGACCACAACCCCCTTCAGGTGGGGTTGGTATTCCAACCATTGGGTCCCATAGATGTTTCACTTCCCTTGCGGTCACCTCGACTGACTCATCTCCTGCTCCAACTCAAGATGAAAAAGCCACTTGTTTCATTGATCAAATCCAACACATCCTCCAACAGGTTCAGGATATCCTACAGAAGTCCATTGACAAGTACAAGAATCTCCATGATCAACATCGGGTGCCACATAAGCTTCAGGTTGGCAACAAAGTTTGGTTGCACTTGCAGAAAGAATGCCTTACAGGGCCCCATTGGAAACTTCACTCACTCTGTTATGGGTCATTTACCATCACCAAGGCTGTGGGGGATAATGATTTTGAGCTCAACATTCCTCCTTTCCTTGGCCTACACCTAATGTTCAACTTGGATCTCCTTCACCCTTATTTCCCACCATTATTGGACACCTCAGACATAATAGAGAAGATGAAACCAACAGAGCTCAACCTCGACTACATACAACAAGAATATAGAGATCATATTGTGGACACACATATCAAGGTCACTTGACAAGAAAGGATCCAGCTTTATCGAGTTGTCAAAGCAAGGTAGCTCCTGCACCAAGGCAAGTGGCTCACCTGGGGACAAATTCAACAAAAAATTTCTCATCTGATGGGGGAACTCAACGCAATGGATACCATTTCTTCCTAAGGAGGGAGGATTGATCTAGGTGGATATCGGTGGCCACCCACCTTTTCCAACTAGCTCAAAACATTTTTCTTACAATTTTGGTAATTTACTATATTTAGCAGTTTTAACTTTCGGGGCCATTTTGAGGGCCTAAATGAAGGTGTTTCGGTATATATCTTCTCAATTATAACTAAAGGAATAATTGAGACTTCAAAATTAATCTCCTCGATGATACCTTTCCAACGGGCTATCATACGCCTAAAACAGAGATTGTATGCAAAAGTTACAACCCTGGGAAGTTGATGTACTAACTTACCGAGACAGGGCCCACATGACTTTTGGCACTTCATCTCCTAGGGTTAGGTTTTTGGATGTATATGGTTTTTGGAATTCATGTTTATTGTAAAAATGCCTTCAGATCCTCATTGTAATCATCTTCTTGCCAATGAGCTCATCCGTCATATCTCTTCTCAGAGATAATCCACCACTATTCCAGCAAGCTTGTTTCCACTGGATTTTACAGTTTCAACTTATTTCCTTATTGAATAGAAAACCAGGTTTACTATATCTCTGTTATTTTGCATTAAGCACCTGCTAATAATTTGTATTCATTTCGTTCTGCTCATAAAATATGGATCAACCATTAAAGAAGGAAAATATCAATAATGAAGAGAGATAAGCATCAAATCTGAACACAAAAAATTGATAGTCGAGTTCGTCCCTGGTAGACTACGTCTTTGGGTCCTTCTTTCAAATGGGTAGGCGTTTTCATTAACTCGGAAAAATAATTTGGCAAAATACATAAGTATACTCCATTCTGAAATTAAGTTGCAGAAGTATTTCTCAGATCAGAAAACATACAGCACCATTGAATTCATGGTGTTGAATTACCCAAAAATTATTGTGTCCATGCCTCGATCTAACTCTGCTACTCCTAGGCCCAAGATGAATTATTTCTCGGTTTTTGTGCCCTGCAACCTACAATAAATTATGACATAATCTACGCACGCCTCTCTCTTAACATCGAGCAGATGCACCTTTTAAGCAATTAATGAGGCATTTTTTACAATGTAGTGTTGTTGGCCCATTGGTTATGGCACTTATATTAAGGTGTTAATAAGGGGGGAGGTCCCGAGGTCAAGCCTGCGAGCCTCCCCGTTTGTCTTGACTGTTGCAACTTATATATATATATATATATATATATATATATAACTATGTGTCACTCCATTACTTTAGCGATGCTTCTATCCGTTGGTTGGTTGGAGGATTTAGCGGGGTCCCGCGAGATTTGGCGGACCTGCCAAATCCAATTGTTTTTAAAAATTTTGATCACGGGTTTTCATTGGGAATTTTCCCACTGCAACATGGCATCCCATTACTGCGCCACAGGGTAGCCACCTATTGGACCACGTCAACCATTGTACCCTCATCCTGCCATGTCAGTGCCACATCATTGTACAGATGCCATTTCAGTTGCCAACTCATCCTGCCACATGAGCATGCCATGTCACTATACAGACTGCCACGTGATGAAATCTTACTGGTCCATGAAATGGCTCAAAAATTCCAAATTTGACTGGCACGTAGCAGCCTATGGTGTTTCCATGTCACCATGTTGACATCAGCATGACATGTGTCACCTCCTTCTCATGCCACATATTTTGTATCGATGCTCACGTCATTTGTACTGATGTTGACATCAACATTACAGATATTGAATCATCTCGCTATTGACTGCGATAGGTTGACCAAACTTTGACCGCAAATATATTTCGATATGTAACTCCATTTGACGAGTCATTTGCATTGTTGGAAATCTTGTGATGCACTCTTCACGATGATGTCATTTTCACTGAGTTTTGAGGACTTTGATGTTTTTCCATTTTTCTATCTATTGAGGCCATTATGAGACTCCTGAGTTGATTCAACAAGTTTTGAGTTGTTCTTAGTCTTCTCTCGATCCTTTTTGGATCAACCTCACACCTAACTTCCATAATGTATCTCAATGGTACAACCATATCAATTCCCTCATGGATTCAAGTTTTCCTAGTGAGGTTATTGGTGTTCAAATCGAAGGAGCAGCTCCAGCTGCTCCACTGGATACGGAGAATACAATTGAGTCTCCTCCTAAATATGAGGAATATGATGACTTGGAACTTTTTGGCAAGGATATTGAGGAATAAAAGAAGGTAGCAACAAAACGAGACACATATTGTATCAAAATTCACTCATCAATATCCAGACATAAAATTGAGGAATCCCAATATCCATAAACATTGCTTAGAAAGGAGGGTTACATACCATGCATGGGTTTCTCTAGGGAATTATGTGACATCTCCATGGGTTTCTCCGAATAGGAAATGTTTCTTCTGCCTCTGTCAATGTCTCCACTCCTACACACAGGATTTGGTCGGATAGAGTGCTCTCAGCTTGTTGTCTCCACTCCTTCACACAGGATTTGGCCAGATAGAGTGCTCTCAGCTTGTTCCATTTCAATGGTCCCTGCAGATGCTGACACAATGTGATTTATGCCTATTGCGTTGCATGTCAAAGTGAATAAATTCAACCAAGCACGGGTAAAGGACATGAGTAAATTTGAGCTTCTTAAGGTAATCAGATGCATCATCATCTAATTGGTGGCGTTCATGAATGGATTAATGATATTCCCATTTTTCCTGGCTACTATATAGAGAATCCACATGCAAGGTAACAATCTTGGAAAAATTAGTGGGGAAAGAAGACTTTGTTGAGCTTGACTCTAGTCTGACTTTGTACTAAAATGACTTGAGAGGTGTAGAATAAGTGGGATTCATTTTGGTCTATAACTCTATGAATCCTATAACATCAAATCCATATCCTATAAATTGTAAATGATATAATCTATAATAAAATATAACCCTTTTATTACATAACATGCATAACCTCTATCAAATCAAATACTTAACCCATACAACACATGCAATAACCTATAACCCCCAACCCATATATCCAACAACAGATAAAATTTATTAACCCTTATAAAACCTAACCTTTGTAATTTCATTAACCCATAACACTTAATCCCCACAACACCTATCTTTTATACCTTAAATGTAACACAACGAAACCCTAACCCTTACCAATAATAACCTTGAACCCCTACAATATTAACTATATAACCGCTATAAATCCTTACAACTATAACCCCTAATGATTTAAACATCTAATATTTATGGTCCCTAACCCCTTGACCACCAATTCCTAGCCCCTATAACCCTAAAGAAAAATAAGGTCAAGCCCCTAGAATCTCTAACCCATTGCATTAAAATATTTTAAAACTAAAACCATTATATAACCATGTTTATTTTCTAACCTTTATCCATTACCACCCATAGAACCATAACCATTAAACCTTATCACCATTCATCCCTATAATACATAAGGCATAAACCACATGTCCCTTGTAAAAGTATTTAACCCATATTACTACAAACTTGTAATGGATATAACCCCAAAATAGTAACCCCTATAACTCATAATGCCTAGTAATCCTTGTCAACACTAATCATTATAACCCTTAACTCATAGTTCTTATAATCCTTAAAAATGGAACAAAAGAAACAATCGCCATCACTAATAAAACTTCACATTAGCAGTCAAATCCTTGCAGGGAGGGGGTCCCTTGTCCCACAAATAAGGGGGTCTCATACACCAAATTGGGCCTAATGGTTAAGAATATATGTATACTACTTCGAGTTCATAGGTTCAAATATAGAGGAGGGTAGGGTATGTCACATAGGTCATACATTTTTGTATTGCATCCCTCGGGAATGTGAAGGGCCATTTATTAACATTTTGTTCAAGGGTCATCTCATTTGTTGTTTAAAGACACAATGAAAACTCCCTTTTAGATACCCCTATTAATTGTAATTTCTATGTTACTATGGACCAATCCCTTATTAAATATTTACATAGTGCGCCTTACATCCACTTGGGGTTTGGAAAGGCTATAAAGTTACCAAAAATAAAACCAATATTAAATTTTACCTTATGATGTAGACAAAGTAGCCTCAAAACTAGAAAAAAAAACATACATCAACCATACCATTTATGGACAATAGATAAAATTTGTATCATCATTTTCTAATATATCCTTGCTATCACTAGGGTCCTAGGCCATGTATGCACCTATAATTTCAAATCTTAAAAAAAAATCTTGCAAGAAGTGGGGTATAAATGATATAAATGACCATGTTATAAATTCAAAATTAAAAATAATAATGGGATATAAATGGCAATCGAAAGCCAAGAATATCTTGATCTCTACACTTGTTGAGGATGGTATACCCCTTGGAGGGATTATTGAGCATTACTTCCATGTGAAATTGTCATTTTAACCTTGTATATTGCATATTTGGAGGCTGACATCATGCTTGGATTGATGTTACTTTGCATTGAGTTGACCTAACATGTGGGTGATGATTTGGAAGTTGTTTGATCATGAGGTCTGACCCTATTGATGAGGGAGATGAATTTTGATGAAAATTTTCAAAATTTTTTTTATAACTTTTGGAGCTATTGTACCCATTGAGGAGATGATTTCACCCTTGAGGAGATGATGTCACAATTCCTAGGTTAGGTCCTTATTCCTTATAGCCACATGTGTGAGTCATATTTGAGTTTGGAAACCCTTCCATATCATCAAGGAATGAGAACATTCTATCCATGTATGATTTCAGTGCATATAGATAATGAGACTAAGTGTGAGGCGTAGTCTCAGTCAAGTACTTTGGTTTGTCTATGCCACTGAATGAAAGGTGTTGGTGCCACATGGAGATGAGAATGTTGATCTTGCACAACTCAACCAGAATCCCCATCCTTGTGACATTGATCAAGATGATGATGATATGATAATGATAAGGACAACCCAAATATTACAACCATAATTTTAAAACCATACAAACCAATATTGCGTAAGTGAAAAAAATAAAGAAAACCCAAATATTGTGGTCCCTACTAGTGTCATAGAGGATTAGTAATATGAGTTATAGATTGGATTTTGCACCTTCATCATGTATTAATCTCATCTTCCATGTTTAATGTTTAAAGAATATAAGGTATTTCGTGACAATTTCCTAGTTCAAGGTATTCTTCTAAAGCTTGATGAAGAGGGTACAACCATACTATAATATAAGTTATGTATTCTCCTTTATTTAAGTGTTTCTAGTAATAGAGGGCAATTCATCTTAGTGTGATAATGAAGAATCATGTTGTGGTTTTCTGAGTTAGTAATGAAGTAGTCATTAGGTATGTTTATTTATAGTTAATTAGGTGTAATTAGTCATAAGTGGTTCCACTGTATTCATGCTTTATAAAAAGAGGGAAGGTCAAGAGGATAAAGACACAACTAAAATAAAAAATACTTAATTCAGATAAATTTCAATGAAATAAGGATGCCATCAAAGAAATAGAACATATATTTATGAAAACAAGTGTTAATGAAATTATTAAATTACTATATCACTAATATGTAGCTAAGCAATGAGCATAACATAATTTCAAATAGTTAGAAAACAAAAAAACAAATGAATGACATGATTATGTAATGATGATATAATCAATGTGAAAAATAACTTTACGATGACCCTATTTAAGTAACATGTTGGACCTCATATTTATAGAAATTATTTTGTGTTACAATATTAAATATTCATTACAATCATAAACCTAATCTAAGAATGTTTGGAATAGGAAAACTCTTGCATGCTTATATTTATAAATTATTAGTGGGTGCATAGTAAAACTCATCATTGTGGCAAGAAGGTAGTAGTTATCAATCACACATAGGTTAGGAGGCACATACATATCAACGGATTATTTGATAAAAATTATGGTGGAGATTATCTTCTAGAGTTTAGAGGCCATTGAACAATGAAAGGGTTGCATTATAATATAATGTGCACGAATTATAAGCATGCACTTACTTAAATCATCGATAGTCCTTTATGTGGTTTACATGCCTTGCACTAAGAAGCGTGCTTTGGATAGCTCATACCTGTTGAGAAGCACATTAATGATGGGATCTAAGTTTTCATGTGCGATTTCAGTTAGTGTTGATCATAAACATGTTATTGATGCTTGACACCTTGAAATTGTATCTCATTTGCAAAAAATATGTTAATGTATAAAATTAATGAAATATACAAGAAATTACAATGTCACAATTAGTTTGATCATGTGCCGATAGGCTTCCAATGTCTGAGTGAGTTCTAAAAGACAATATTAATAAATAATCATTCACTAAGGAATTTCATATTCCATCAAAATATAACTTAAATTAATTATTCATATCAAAATTTGATGTCAAATTTATGTATTAATTCATCTAGTCCTTCACATTAATTATTCTACAGGCTTGTTGTTTAATTGTCAATTTTTTTGTGTGAGTCATGTTTGAGTCTGGACACCCTCCCATACCATCGTTGCATGCATCTAGTCTAATCATGTCAAATTTCAGTCCATAAAAGCACTAATTGAAAATTTTCAACGTTGGCCCCATTCACATGTAATTTATATGCATCGGTTTCAAGTAAATGTAATTTATATGCATCGGTTTCATTTATATTTCTAAGATAGAAATTATGGAAAGGGAGAATAGGGAATGCATCTATCAATGGAAGCATATATTCTACCTTGAATATGAAGCTAGGAATGCAAAAAAAATTCCATGAGAACCTCAATATCCAAGCTTAGAATTTAATGGGAGCATTGATAACAATGGCAATGGAGAGAAGAGAAGGGTTGATCTTACATTTTATCATCCAATAAAAAGTGCATATAATTTGACATTTGAACATAAATCAAATTTGTTTTCTACACATACTACGGAGTCTAAAGGCCATGAATAATTTCTTCTTCATGAAGATCCAATTACAGTGTGGATGGAGAAAGTTTACCAAAAATAATAACAACAAAGAACATATAGGAAATGGGTAACTTGTTACCTTCCAAACTCTAATGAAATATAGCATCCCATCAAACCTCTTCATGCATGATTGTCATAGCCTTATGAAATTTCATACATGATTCCATTGGAGGTTCCATGTCACCTAGTGGACCCTCTTTCTAGTTAGGTTAGGTGGGAAGGTTGTCCATTTTTCTTAGTCAATTCCCTACATTTTCCTTTCAATCTTTCTAGCATTTAGTTTATTTTTAGGATTATTTCCAACAAGATTATATTATGTTGTCATAAAAAAAAAATATGAGAAGAAGAAAAGTCTCGACCCCAAAGTACAATTTCTAAGGCATTGGTTTATTCACCCTAGAGTTTATTTCTTGGAACCTCACAAGGAAGATCCATACAACAAAAGGAGATATTGTTGTCACCTAAAAATTATCACTACCCAAAACCATGTCAAATTTCAGCCCATACAAGCAGGCATGCCTTATTTTTGGGTTTTGATAGAATAACCAAAGAATATTTGATTGTCGAGTTGTTTGTTTGAGTTATGTTTGATTCTGGAAACCCTCCCATACCATCACTGCATGTGTGTTCTCTGAGCATGTCAAATTTGAGTCTATAAAAGCACAAAATGAAAACATTTCAACATTGTCCCCATTCACACTAATTATTCTTTAGGCTTGTTTGATTTTTGAATTGTTTTTGTGAGTTTGTTCTTAGTCCAAAAACCCTCCCATGCCCTGAATGCATGACTCTAGTATAACTATTTCAAATTTCAGTCCATACAAGCCCAAGTTGGAAAATTTTCAGCATTTGCCCCATTCACATTAATTATTCTATAGTCTTGTTGTTTGATTCTTGAGTTGTTTGTATGAGTCATGTTTAAGTCTGGAAACCCTCCCATATCATCATTGTATGATTCTAGTCTATCCATGTCAAATTTAAATCCATACAAGCATGTAGAAATTTCAAAGTTGGCCCCATTCACATGTCAGTTATAAGCAGGGTCAAGTACATCAGCAGGAACGCCTTATTTTTTTTGTTTTGATAGAATAACCAAAGAATATTTTATTGTGGAATTATTTTTTTCAGTCATGTTTAAGTCCATAAACCCTCCTATACCATCAATGCATGTTTGTTGTCTTATCATGTCAAATTCCATTCCATAAAAGCACAAATTGAAAAACAACATTGGCCCGATTCACATTAATTATTCTATAGGCTTGTTTGATTGTTGAATTTTTCGTGTGAGTCATTTTTGAGTTCGAAAAACCTCCCATATCATTAGTGCATGAATCTAGTCTAACAATGTCAAATTCTAGTCCATACAAGCACAAATTGGAAAATTTTCAACATTGGCCCCATTCACATTAATTATTCTACAAGCTTGTTGTTTGATTGTCGAATTATTTGTGTGAGTCATGTTTGATTCTAGAGACCCTCCCCTACCATAATTGTATATGTCTAGTATAACCATGTAAAATTTTAGTCCACAAAAGCACAAATTGAAAAAAATCAACGTTGGACTCATTCACATTTTAGTTATAAGCGGGGTCAAGTACATGAGAAGGAGCACCTTATTTTTGGGTTTTGATAGAAAATTCAAAGAATATTAATTAACCCCAAATGATCTTCTCTTGGTTTCAAGAATAATTAATTCTCTACTGAACATGGGAAACCACGTGAAGGTGGAAGCTCTAATTATCTAACAACATATGACCATCCTTCTTTACCTTGTACCTCTGAGTAAAAGACTTGCTAACATTGTCGTGGAAAAACATAAGGTTTTGTAATCGGTTCAAATTCCCTTGTATTAACCATGGTAAATCCATTAGCATTCTCAATAATAGTTCTTTCAGGATCACGTTCATGCATTTGTAGCCTGTACCATTTAAACTCAAACAAAACTATTTTAAAGGAATTGAAATCACATTGAATTATATCCTCCAAATACCCATAGTACCTATTTTCAATTTCTTTTGGATGTCTGTCACTTCTAGAGGAAACATTAGTGACCTTAATAATTTCATTTGTCCCACAATCTAAGGTTTTCATCTTATCATCCAACTTTTTGATACGAAAGTTATGACCGTTACACCACACAGGCTTGTGGTGTTTCAACTGTAACATGGACAACAAGTAAAAAATTCATTGCCAATTAATAAACGTCATATAATATGGACTTAGTAAATATATATTTAAAAAAATAAACAAACCAAATACATTGATATAATGGGAAGTAACTATAAAAATGTGGGTGAATATACTTTCCTTTTTATCTTTTAAACCAAAGGCTAAATCAACTTCCCTTTGCGTAAGATTATGAAATTCATGTTGATAACTATGCGTTGTTTTAATCATCTTACTGGCCCCTTCCCATAATATCCTACAATAGTATTTTTCACATCGTTCTATCCAATCATCCACTCAATCAATATTGTTTGCAATGCATAAATGTACAACATCCCACTCTCGACCAACTATATGAAAAAATAACAATGAAATATCATTAATTAACTATCATTTGCCAAATTTAATATAGTTGATGGAATAAAAAAAATAGTATAATAATATAAATTGAAAAATTAAATGTATAATATATTAATCTACAACATATAATTACCTTTCACGGTCCTCATTCTACCTTTCCCCAATAGGGCCTCTCCTTCAAATTTGATGATGGAGTGAAGATGCCAAATGCGAGTCACATTAATATTTTCTTCTAATTTAGGAATATATTGACAAATATACACCATGCATTGATATACCATATATCCCTCCACCATATAACCCTTATGACATTCTCTTTGTATAAAAAATTCATTCAATGACTTCAACTGCCTCTCCACCATCCATATCAACGTTGTGTGTACCAGTCTACATAATTCAATCTCCTCAACTTGGTGTATGAGGTAGTGTTCTTATGCAATGAAATATTATGGAGGTATATACTTCTTCATTTCACACATTAGTTGGGGAATTTCTCTCTTTCAATACCTTATATCTTCTTTATGGATTTCTGTAGATGAAATCCACCTACAAATGATGCAAGAAAACAATATATTTCAACAATATCAAGGAATATGTATAAAATTGTAGATAAAACACGATATGTCAATAAGTTTCACTACAAATCATTGAAGAAACATTTTCCATATAGAAATGCATTACTTACCTCCTGTATTTGCCAAGATCATATATAAATTTTTTAATGTTGTTGTTGAAGATATCTAGAAGAGATAGAGGTAGAACATAGTGTAACAAAAAATAAATCATTAATATTTATTTCCAAATAAGAGAAAAAAATTACTAAAAATATGTATACAAATATGGAAATATATACCTAATAATTACCTTAATGAATGTATGCCAATCATGTCTTTTAACCCCACCCAAATCACCTTTTTTTCGTTAAGATATTTTGTATGTTCGACGAAAACCCCGTGAGAAACCTAATTTTTCGAATGACCTTTTCTACAACATTGCTCTGTTTCTCTGTCAATAACCATGGAATACTAATATTTTTTTCTCGTCCATCACCATTAGAATTAATAATAACACTTTTCAATTTGTGACTAGCTTCCTAGATGTCACTACACATCTTTCCAATTATTTCTTTGTCAGTCCTTCCATCTATGATTCGCCATAACAATTTTGGTATATTCTTCTCAATATGCATTGTATCAAAAAAATGAACTATTTGTAGGTGTTCGTAGTGGGAAAACCTATTGAGTTGCATGGGGAAACTTTTCATTCCTTGTGGAAGCCCATTTGTGCCTTAACGACATTAATGAAATATAAACGAAATCACATTAACACTAATTAATCAATATAGCTATGTCCACGCTGAACAAAATTCACTAAAAAAAATCCATAAGATTTATATATAATAATGATAATAAATAATTTTTATACCTGGACGATTTCTATTATATTCCAACTTCCATAGGTGAGGTGTCATTCTTCATGGTTTTTCTCCATTCTCTTCTTTACCACTGGATTTTTCTTTCTTGGTAGTTCGATAACTAGGGTTCTTAGGCAGAAAGTGCCTATACTCATCAAACACCTCCTTTCCTAAAATTATTGAACGACGAGATTTTATCCTAGGACAACAAACTAGACATGCAAATTTACCCTTTGTTTGAAGACCTGCAAGATATACGAATTAATGTAGCAAATTATGATTACAATTTTAAAAAATGTATGGCATTTTCAAAAACTTATATAATATTAAAGCACAATGTAAAGTTACATACCACAAGAATGTGTTAACCCAAGAGAATCATGAATTGTCCATGTAAGTATTCCATGGAATTGAAATCATTTTTTCCCTATTGGTCTAGAGATGTCATACATAGTGATGCCAACCCATAACTTCAATAGATCATCGATAAGAGGCTAAATATATACATTCATATCTTTAACATGGTACTTACCTAACTGGTTCAACATAAATTATTTATATTTACTTATACGTCCTTATATATAAAAGATATAATTATCATGCATGAAAAAATAAATGAAATATTATGTCATTCTTTCAAGTAAATAAAGACAAGTTAATTAAATACATGGAACAATCATTGCCATCATTGTTTTCTCTCTCTTTATTGACATCCAAGGAGGAAGGCTATTATTTATAACAAAAGAGGGCCACATTGAGTAAGTAGAACAAAGCTCTCCAAATGGATTGACACCATCAACTTCCAATGAAAGTATAACATTACGAGGTTCTTCTTTAAAAATTGGAAATTTTTCTTCGATGTTATTCAATGTAGAACCATTTGTAGGAATTCAAAGAACATCATCTTCACTTTTTTTATTTGCATGGAAATCCATAAATTGTGCTATACTTTGGCACTTGAACAATCATTGGAAACATGGAATTATGGGAATATAATGAAGAACATTGCGAGGGACCTTTTTTATCGCTTGATCGGTTCAATATCTACTTATTTGACATTGTGGGCATTCATTTTTTGAAGAATATTGTCCATAGTATATGATATGATCATTCAGACATGCATCAACAACTTGGTACTCCATTCAAATTTCTTTCATAATAAAAAATATTTATCGATATGTGCATGGTAAAATATTTGACAGTGGTAATAGAAACTCACCTAACAATCTACACCATTCAAAAAAACAAGTCATTGTAAAAAATATTAATCATAAATATCACATCCCTACTTTATGAATTAATTAACAATAACAATGTAGCAAAATAGTCAACCTTTATGTACATGTCAGCATGACATAAATAATACATTACATACCTTAGGATATGTGTGAGACAGGTGTTTGATAACCATTCAAAACCTTAAAATTCACCAATAACAATATAGAAAATAGAATATTTATTGTTGATCCTTCATAAATAGGTTGTTGTGACTTCTCGAGTAGAGTATCAACATCATGAATATCATCCAGATTGTCCTCATCCATTGGAGTAATTGTGTCTTGGATCAATCTATGTATTCCATCTTCCTTATTTGTATCAATAATGTTACCTCCGTCCATATCATCATTAAGAACTCCATATTCAATATTCTGATCTCCATGTTCCTCACCTTGTAAAGTGGCATTTCTGCTACTACTTCAAAAATAACTCTCTAGCAGTTGACATTTTGGGGGCATTGTATTTATATTTACAAACAATGTATTAAAATTAGTGTGTATAGAACATGTATTAAGACGATAAAACACTTGACAAATACATGACATGATCACTATTACAAATAATACATTATATATTGAATAATGTCTTACCATGGGATGATATTCATAACCCCCTTTAGCATGCCCCTTCTCCCTACAATGTTTTCCAGTTGTTCTTATTAAAATTGTAACATTTTTCATCGCCCTTCACCTCCAATGTCGCTCTAAACTGAGAAAGCCTCCTTCCACTTTCATTCATAGTATATTTATTTGACACGATAATTGCCTATAAGCACCAATTAAATATTTAAAAATTTAAATTTTGTTAAAACATTGAAAAAAAAAAAAAAAAAGTCCCCGAGGTGTAGGACAGTCGGTGACGGAG
>JZKD02S1673940.1:228301-243086 GCA_000966675.3 Picea glauca
CCTGCTAGAATGTTGAAGCCCTCAATAATTCTGCCCTGCTACCAAAAGTGTCCAATCATCCCGAGAAATATGCCAAATGATAGATCGGGCAACTGTAAGGACAGCCCAGATGTCCAAATTCCCAAATCCACTCTCAAACCCCGTAGATATGAATTTCCCACTGAATGGGGTGCCCCACTAGATGACTAAAACCCTAGCTGGTTTGGCCCAGATGAAGGTGGCCTCCAAATTCTCTGAAACTCTCCAAGAATATAGATCGGGCTATGAGAATATCGTGGGAGAAGTTTCGGATTCAGATATCAAGCAGATCTCCCTAGATCTGAGTTTTACTGATTTACAGGACGTCCCTTATGGCTCCAAGACATCCCAATCTGCAGACAAATGTAGAATGATGATAACCCTCCAGAAAATCCCTCAAACTGATGGTCCTACCCCTGCAAACAAAACCCAACTGTCAGAATGGACCCAGGCCCTCAGGATAAGCTGGATCAAACCTCCCTCCAGATGATGGTGCGCCCTTGCTGGAAACACAAGAACAATACGACTTTTTTCCTTCTGAAGCACTAGATGGAAATGGGCTGAGACTAGAATGGTGTGGAGGAGTCTTTCATCCCCGAGCCAAAGATGTGGAACAAGGTGAGTGGATATTTCACCACTGAGTTGCTCACAAGGGTTTTTACAACAAAACCCCCAAACGGAATGCTCAAGAGCAATAGAAAATGCTAATCCAAAACCAGAATGAGTAATAGGTGCACCCCAGCCTCTTACTTATACTTTTCCTTCTAATTCTCTATTGAGTTAGGTTAACTCCCAGGGTTAATCTTCTATTCTTCTATTGAGTTATCTTTTACTCATTTATCCTTTTCCTTTCTTAAGTCAACTTAAAAATATAACTTTCAACTTCTTGACTTTCCCCCTTTCATTGTGAGACTATGACCTAGTGGGGGTGCCCAGGCCACTGAGTCTCCTCATCACCTCTCTAAGAGGTGGGGGACATTACACCGTATTCCAAGACAGATCATATGAAATGGTACCTGAGTTAGTTGCATATGTTTAGTATTTGAATGGAAGGTTGGGTTCTTTGCAAGATGAATGGAACTCTTACTATCACAGTACAACCTATTATTATTTTTCTTCTTTCCCAATTCCTCCATACACCTTTGTAACCAAATCATTTCTTTACTAGCCTATATAAAAAAAACATACTCTTCTTTTGTTGTTGAAAGTGAAACAACCTTTTGCAATTTCAAAATCCACCTTATTGTTGTTCGATCTACAGTAAAAACATACCTTGTGGTGCTCCTCCTGCTGTCTTTATCACCTACCATATATGAATCAGAATATCCCAATAGAACAATGTCTAAACCTACAAAAAATAATGCATGAGTAGAAGTACATCTCAAATACCTTAGAATCCACATTACTTCCTCCCAATGTTCTTTACCTGGATTGTTCATATACCTTCTCATAATTCCCACTTCATTTGAAGTATCTAGTCTTGTGCAAACCATCGCATATGTCAAGATGTCAATTGTTGATGAATAAGGGACCATGGACATGTATTCCATCCCCTTAATTAATTTGAAAAGGATGGAAAATGGTGTACTAACTGGTTTTTCATTATGCATTCTAAACTTGTTAGGGTCCAAACGCGCACATAGGTAGATCAATATATTCGGATGTAATAAAGGTCAATATTAAAAAGTCCTTTCAATAAAATATAATAAGGTGGATGTAAGAAGACCTAATAGAAGTTTCCGCTTCTAGAAGGATCTTCCTGTAGATGCTTCTCTTGATAGATATATTTAGTATAAATAAGGGTCGAGTGTATGAAAACCCTATCTTGGAGATTATTGTATCAGAGTGCTGCTCGACTGGAGGTTGCCCCCTCGAAGAGGCCCATGAACATTGCTTTCTGAATCAAAGTGTTATTTCTGTTGATGTTCTTATATCATTTCCGTGTTATTGTGGAGATTATGCTGGTCATATTACTGTTATTCTGCCATTTCTATCATTTTGTTTCTGTTCTGCATATTTATTATATCTGGTATCTTGCAAAACCTCTCCAACACCTTCTCTATGTACTCACCCTGAGACAATGTCAAATTACGATTTTTCACATTTCTTGTTATTCTGATACCAAGGATTTTTTTTGCAACACCCAAATCCTTCATCGCAAATGAATTATCTAATTTCTTCTTGAGAACATTTATATCATGCATATTAGACCCTGCAACAAGCATGTCATCTACATATAATACCAATATAATATGGATTCCATTTTCTAGCCTTTTAAAATAAACATAGTGATTAGAATGACATCTACTATAACCTTGTTCTATCATAAACCTCTCAAAATTCAAATACCACTCCCTTTAAAATTGATTTAGTCTATACAATATATTCTTCAACCTTCATACCAAATTATCCTTTCCTTTTACCTCATACCCCTCTAGCTGCTACATATAAATATCTTCCTACAAATTCCCATGGACATTTTTTTTTTAAATCTATCTGTTCAAGATGAAAATATTATATTGCCACAAGACTTAAAACAATCCTAATTGAAGTCATCCTAACAACATGAGAAAATATTTGATCAAAATTGATGCAGACCCCCCTACACTCCTAGGGCTGTGCGACCTCCCGTTCAAGGATCGATTGACTTCGGGAGCTGAATTGGCTCACAGGTTCGTGCTGAACCTTAAAAAATGTTCCCACATGTCAAATTATTGAACTTGAGGCACAAAATATCCTTTCTGAGTCTCGAAGTTCAGGAATTTGGCCCATGGGAACATTTCTGAAGGTTCAACACAAACATGTGAGCCAATTCAGCTCCTGAAGTCGATCGATCCTTGACCAGGAGGTCGCATAGCCCTGAGAGTGTGGGGGGTCTGCATCAGGTTGTATAAGAGCTGACATTTTGTCTGCCTTGTAGGCAATGGTGAGAAGGTTAAAGAGTTATGTTTGATAGAATCAAGTTAGAGAAAAATAAATCAAAGATATGGAGTCATGCCACCTAGGAGGTGCAGAGCGAATCCAGAAATGGAAGAATAAATAAGGTGACTTAAAATGAGATTGGATGCCATGGAAACAATACAAGGGAGAGGACTAGATGTTGGCGACGTCAACGAACCTGAAAGTGAAGAGGTAGAAGAAGAAGGAGCTGTAGAAGGAGAACCTACAGAAGAATGACTGCTAAGAGATGTTTCGAGAATAGGAGCCAGAGAAAAAATAGAATTCCCAATGTATGAAAGAAATTTGGAAGTTGAAGAATTGTTAGATTGGGTACGTGCTATGGATGAATACTTCGATTATGAAGAAATTGAAGAAGAAAATAAAGTGAAGCATGAAATAACTAGGTTGAAAGGTCATGTAGCGTTATGGTGGGATGAACTACAAGATGATCACAGATGCAAAGGTAAACAAAAAATAAAAATTTGGGATAGGATGGTAGCTAAGTTGAAAGCTAAATTTATTCCTAAAGACTATCAGATAACTCTGTTCAGAAAGTTGCAGAACCTGAGATAGAAAAGTTTATCATTGAAAGAGTACACTGAAGAATTCTATAATTTGAATATCAGGGTTGGACAGAAGGAAAATGATGATGAAAAAATATCAAGATACATAAATGGGTTGAGATACAAGATGCAAGAGGAGATTAGCATGATGTTTGTTGGAAAAATTGAGGATTCTTATCAAGTAGCCTTTAAAGTTGAAGACAAGTTGGCCACAAAATAAAGCCAGTGAAACAGGGGAGGAGATTCAAGAAGAGGTAAGGGAACCACCCAAGAGAAGTTCCAAAAGCCAAAGAAATATGTCAGAAAGCATCATAATCACCCTGAAAGAGGGGGAAGTTCTAAATAAGAACATCATATAGGAAGAAACTCTTTTCCTCAAGGAAGAGGAAGAGGCAGAGGAGGTGTAGTTAGATTTTATGCATGTGGAAAGACAGAACACATGTCTTGGAAATTCCCCAAGAGGAAGAAAGGTAGTGGAGGGGGAGAAGAACACATTTATGAAGCTCAGAATAATGTGGAAGCAGAAGCAACAGAAGGAGGTAAGAACCTTATGATGAGGAAAGTTATTCTAAATTGAGAGAAAGAGGTAGAAAAACCAGTTCAACGAACAAATTTGTTCAGGACTGCTTCCAAGACAAAGGATATAGATTGCAATATGATCATAGATAGTGGGAGCACTAACAATATAGTATCCACAAAGATGGTGGATAAAATGGAGCTGGAGAAAAATGTACACCCAAATTCGTATAAGGTATCATGGTTGTAGAAAGGACATCAAGTAATGGTAAGTCAACAATGCAAATTTGAATTTTAAATAGGAGGCTATAGGGATGAGATTTTATGTGATGTAATTCGTATGGATCTTTGTCATATTATGTTGGGGAGACCATGGAAATTTGATATAAATGTCATTCATGATGGGAAAAAAAATACTTACAACCTATAGAAGAATGGTAAAACACACATGTTGTTGTCAATAGAAGACAAGGAGCCAAAGAAGGAGGCTATTTTGAGTATACTTCTCATCAGTGGGAAGAAACTCTTGAATGAGGTCAAGAAGGAACAAAAAATGCAGTTTGTTGTAGTTAGGAAGCCAAGGGTTGTCCTTACAAATAATTCTATGGATGAATTACCTGAAGAAATCCAAGAACTGTTAGAGAAGTTTGTTGACATAGTAGTGGATGAATTACCTCACTCATTTCCACCCATTAGGAGTATCATCCATCACATTGACCTTATTCCAGGAGCCAGTTTTCCAAACAAAATAGCATATAGGTTGACACTTAGAGAAAATGAAAAAGTCAAGAATCAAGTCTAGGAGTTGTTGGATAAACGTTTAGTCAAGGAAATTCTAATCCCATGCACATTACCAACTATGTTGAGTCCAAATAAGGATGGAGGATGGAGAATGTGTATGGATTCTAGGGCCATCAACAAGATCACCATCATGTATAGATTCCCTTTGCCAATAATGGATGATTTGATGGATTGCTTGAGTGGAGCAAGCTATTTCTGAAACATAGACTTGAAGAGTGGATATAATAAGATAAGAATGAGAGAGGGAGATGAATGTAAGACAACATTCAAGACAAATGAAGGTTCTTTTGAATTGTTGGTCATGCCATTTGAGTTGAACAATTCCCCAAGCACATTTATGAGGTTGATGAATGAAGTTTTGAAAGACTTCATAGATAAATTTTCCATTGTATATATGGATGATATATTAATATTCAGTAAGACAAAGGAAGAACATTTAAGACACTTGACATTAGTGATGAGGAGGTTGCAGAAGGAAAATTTGCTGATAAATTTGAATAAAATTTCTTTCATGAAGACATAACTCATATACTTTGATTTTGTGATCTCTTCAAATGAATTGAAGATGGATCCAGAGAAGGTGAGAGAAATCAAAGAATGGACATCTCCTAGAAGCATATTTGAGGTAATTAGTTTTCATGGGTTAGCAAGTTTTTATAGGAAATTTATCAGAAATTTCAGTGGTATATGTACACCCATACTAGGCACTATGAAAAAGAAACACAAGTCTTTTAATTGGACAGAGGAGGCTGAGAAAATGTTCAAAGTGTTGAAAGAGAATATCACAGAATAACCAATTTTGGTCTTACGATATTTTGGGAAAACATTTCAGGTAAGATGCAATGCAAGTGGAGTAGCTATTGGAGAAGTCTTCAGTCAAGATCATAAGTCGGTTTCTTATTCAAGTGAGAAACTGAATGACACCAAGAAAAAATATTGCACATACGACAAAGAGTTTTATGCAGTGATTCAAGCTTTGAATAAGTGGAGACACTATCTAATTCCAAAAGAGTTTGTTTTATATAGTGATAATCAATCTTTACAATTTATTACTAGGCAAGAAAAGTTGAATCAGAGGCATGCTAAGTGCATAGAATTCATGCAGAATTTTACTTTTGTCATTAAACATATTTCTGGAAGTGCTAACAAAGTTGCATATTCTTTAAGTAGGATGATTTTGACTGTACATGAATTCCAAGTGAAGACCTTAGGGTTTGAACACCTTAAAGAGATGTACCAAGAAGATCCAAAATTTAAGGAGGATTATGAGGCATGTGAGAATCCTTTGTTGGGAGATAGAAACCCATGGACATAATATTTAATACAGGATGGATTATTGTTCAAGGGAAGCCAATTGTGCATACCAATATGCTCGATGGGAGATAATCTGCTGGAAAAACAAACCATAGTGGAGGTCTAGCCGGAGATTTCGGCCATGAAAAAAAATTTGCATAACTGAACAATTCATACTATTGGCGAGGTATGAGGGAAAACGTGGAGAAATTTGTGAAAAAATGCAGAATTTTCCAGTATGCTAAAGGGAGACATTAGAACATTGTTTTGTATCAGCCCTTGCCTATTCCAGAAAGGCCTTGGAATGAAATTAGTATGGATTTTGTATTGGGATTACCTAGAACCCATAAGAGAAGTGATTCCATATTTTTTGTGGTAGACAAATTTTCCAAGGTGGCACATTTCATACCATGTCATAAAACAAGCGATGGTACATACATAACCAATTTGTTTTTCAAGGAAGTAGTGAGACTACATGAGTATCCCAGGAGCATACTCTCAGACAGAGACACAAAGTTTGTAGGACACTTTTCTCAGAAGTCGCTGAAGTCTGTGATTTGTTGACGCATTTCTTCTTCATATCGACAGTCACGATTTACTTCAGCTATTCAGGCTTCGAGAGTTTTGGTATCCCCACTCTCAATTTCCTCTGGAGTTATCTTCTCCCAGAGTGCACATATTTATGCCGCGTTTCCTTCCTATATCTAACGTTCCATATTTATTCTATCTCTCTCTCTTCTGGAACTTCAGACGACTTTTGGTCAACAACCTCTCCTCACCATTCTTCCAGAGCATCCAACTTCTGAATTTTCTTATCTTTCAACACATGTATGTTGCAACTCAATAGTCACGATGAACTCCGACTCTTCGGATTCGAGAGTTCTTACTTCCTCTTTGCAATTTTCTTCCGGAGTGCCTTTCCTCCGAAGTAGTAGATCTTCTGACACATGTCCTTTGAGATGAATGTCCTAGATATATTTCAGCACTTCGAGACTTTGGAAGTTCTCGCTTCACGCCACTACTCGCCAAGTTTTCTATTTGAAGTGCTCCTCTCATGAAGTAGATAATCTTCCACCACGTGTCCTCTTGACCCAACGGTCAAGATTCGCTTTGCTCTTCAGAATTTGATGACTTATGATGCCGCACTACCCCTTCCTCTTGGATAGCTTCTTCTCTGAAATTAATGATACATTGACATGTATCCTCCTATGGATCTATGGTCTAGATAGAATTCAGATTTCATAAATTCAGACTTAGGGATTTCTTCAAAAGAAATATTGTTGCGCACTCCTTGCACTTCACAATCCTGATCTCTTTGACACTTAGTCGATTTTAGACCTTGTGCACTCCTTGCACCACTCAGACTAAATTTTTTTTTATCTCTCTTGATATTCCCTGAGTCAAATCCCAACTTTTTCAAGGCACACCTTGCGGACAATATGCACTCCTTCCATTCGAGCTCTCATAAGAGAAACAAGTGAAACTTAATCAACACTTCATAAGTCCATAGTCTCAACTATGAAAAACATACATAAGAAAAATGAAATAAACACATAGAGAACATATTATTCATTCAAATACACACTGAAATGAACATTATCCAATGATTTGGATCAATTTATGTTTGTTCTATTCATTAATGAATTATTTACATAAACAAAACAATTATTCATTGTCTCTAGACTCTCTATGTCTAACTTCTACATCTTACTTCTCATACTCTATCCTCCCACTCTGTTCTCCTATTCTTCTCTCTTACAACACAATACAAAAAACTTCTCTAAGGAGTGGCTTCTTGAGCTCTTCTTCGTCCTATCTAAGTTCTATTCCATCGTCGCTCTAGTGGTTACCTACTTAGTCCTATTTCAATAAATACGAGTTATTATCAGATAAGAGCTGACACTCTACATATGTAACACCTTACAGTCATATAGGAATTTACAAAATTATGCCATTCTCAAGCGGTGACCCGACTTTGCAAACAAGGTATTTTAAAAACGATATTTCCAAAATATCTCAACAACTTGCTCTGTTTCCGTTTAATGCTGATTTGAAATTTTGGTACGCCGAGGTGTCAAATTATGCCTCCTCTCTCATCCCATTTAACTTTGATGGTGATGATCCTGCATAAAAAATATATACCTTTCTTTTGTGCAAACCCCTTTACAACAAGTCTATCCTTGTACCCTTTTTTTTCTCCATCTTCTTCCTTCAACCTGTAAACCCATTTATTCTGCAATGCTCTTTTTCCTACAAGAAAATGAACCATGTACCAACTTTGGTTATTTACCAAGGAATCCATTTCCTCTTTCATTCCTTGCTCCCACTTCTTTTTACTGTCTACCTTTGTTACATCTTCATAACATTTTGGTTCACTAGAATCAGTCAACAATAAATAATACAATGAAGGAGAATGTCTTTCAGAGGGTCTACTTAACCTGATATATCTTCTATCAACACTTGCAGGAGTTTGAGGTACCTACTGCTCCTGTTGTTTTACATTTAAAAATTTTGGTACCTTTGGAATTTTTTTTTCAGTGATCTCATCAAGAACTTGTATTCTAGTTTTTATTTTTCCTATTTCTTTCCCAGCCCCTGATCTTTGTACATGACCTTCTCATTGAATATGACATCTTTCCTCCTAATGATTTTGTGATTTTCATAATCCCATAATCGATAACCAAAATCATTAACATCGTATCCAATAAAGGTACACTTTTTGGATGTTTCCTCGATATTTGTTCCATTTTCTTTATCAATATGGACAAGTTCTTCACAACCGAAAGTCTTCAAAAAATAATATTTTACCATTTTACCTGTCCATGCCTCCTATGGAATTCCACCATACAAAGAGATTAAAGGTCCTATGTTTATTAATTAAACAACAATATCTACAACATTTTCCTAGAACTGTAAGGGAAACCTAGCATGCAATCTCATACTCCTTGCACGCTCCATGATTGTCCTATTCGTCCTTTTTGACACAAGATTTTCTTGTGGTGTTCTTGGAACTATCTTCTCTCTACGAATCCCATGATAGGAATAGTAATCATGACACTCCTTTTTTCAATAGTCACCTCCATTGTCTGATCTGAGACACTTCAACCTTTTTCCTGTCTCATTCTCAACCAAAGATTTTCATTTCTTAAAAGTGTCAAAAAAAAATATTTTTGTCAAATGTAATAAACCCAAGTTTTTCTAGTTGCATCATCAATAAAAGTAACATTATAACGAGAGCCACCAAGAGATGATACCTGTGTTGGTCCCCACAAATCCTTATGCACAAGATATAACCTTTCACTCTTGTTTTATTTTCTGACTTTCAGAAATATGACTCTCTTTTGTTTTCCATAAACACAATGCTCACATAAATACAAATAAATTTGTTTAAGATCTGGAAACAAATTTCTTTTGTGAAGTATATGCATACCCTTCTCACTCATGTGTCTAATCCTATGATGCCACGGTGTTGTATCCAATCCTATATAAGCTAAATAGATAGAAGAGTTAGTATTACCAGTACATAAATACAATGTACTTACCTTCTCTCCTTTTTCTATCACCAATGATCCTTTGGTGGCCTTCCATGCCTTATCTATACATAAAGATATAAAACCTTCACTTTCCAACTGCCCTATTGAAATTGTATTTTTCCTTAGATCTAGAATGTATGTCTTACCTCTTTAAACAACCATTGGTTTCTATTCTTTTTCTTTATTTGTACCTTACCCATTCCAACAATTTTGCATGGTGCATCATCACCCAAATGAACCTGTCCAAAATCACCTTGAAAATCATCTAGAAAATGTTTCCTATGAGGTGTGGCATGAAATGAAGACCCTAAATCAACTATACAAGAATCATAAATATTATCTATAGAAAGAATCAAAGCATCTCGTAACACAACAATTGTTCCATTTGCTTCTTGATTTTTCTCTTGCTTCCCATCTATTTGTTTCTTTGGAGCTATGTAGTATTTCTTCATATGTCCTTTCTTCCCACAATTCCAGCATTCTATCTTTCCCAGTATGTATTTGGATTTTCCCTTCCTATAATTCCCATGGTTCCCTGATCCCTTTCCTCTATCCTTTTGTCTTCCCCTGTTCTCCATGTTTAACACATTACTTGATCTCTCACCTATGTTTTTCCATCACATTTCCTCGCTAAGGATAACACCAACAACATCATCAAATCTTAGAGTGTTCGAACAAGAGACAAAGTTACTTACATGCATGATGAAGCCATTTTGTCTTTCTGGCAATGAGAACATGATTATAATATCTCTAACCTCATCATCAAAGTCTACTTATAGATATTAGTTGATTAGTAACCGTATTAAATTCGTTTAAATGATCTGCAATGAACCCACCTTATGACATTCATATTAAATAATCGCTTCATTAGAAATACCTTATTGGATGTCGATGGTTTTTCATAGAGTTTATCCAATGCGTCCATCAGGTGCTTCGTTGTCTTTTCTTTTGAAATATTTAAATCCATCGACACTGCCAGGATTAGTCGTATTGTTCCTAGTGTCTTTCTGTCGAGAACCTCCCATTCTTCTTCCTTCATAACCGGCGTCTTCTTTTCTATTCCACCCAATGGTAGGAATAAATCATTCTGATATAAATAATCTTCCATCTCCATCTTCCATATTTCATCTTCCATCAGTTCTCCCACTCCATCTTCCACCATTTCTCCCACTCAAACAAGGAACCCTCTTTTCCTACGAGTTACCTTTCTCTCTGATACCAGTTGTTATAAAAACAAGATCGTAGAGCAATGAATTAAAAAAAATGTGGAAATAAACCATGAAAGATACATATTTTATTAGATACACAGATATATGTGGTTCACACAGTGTGGGCTACATCCACCGGATAAATTTCCAGGTCCTTCCTTTTTATTATCTAGCAAAATTAAGGGATACAACCTACAACACGTCCATTGTAACCTCCTCTTATTTCTCTCACAATATCCTCTCTCAGAATACAATAATCACACACATACCCAGTCATAATACACTTCCCTCATAAAAGAGGGTTTCCTTCTAGGAAAAAAACCCTAACATAACTTCTACCATCGTATCTGTGACCTTATAATGAATGGTCTAGATTGACTATGAAATTACAATATTTTACAAGGCAATTTTTCCAAATATTTTTATTCGGGGGGGCCACCCACAAATCCCTCGCTGGGGGGGGCGGGCTAAAAAAGTTTTCACCACCTCCCTGGACCCCCCTGTCAATAGTTGTGGGGGGGAAAACCCCTGCACACCGCCTGCATTAGGGAATGGGGTCCAAGAACAGTTGAAACAAACATTTGAATCATGAATATAATCAGGCTCCACAACCAAAACAGTCATAACATGTAGTTAGACTGGTTAAAATGTTCCAACACTTCCAACATCAGGTTGTTGACAACCTTCCATAAGCCAAGCAATGCAACTTCTCCAGCAAGGAAAGCAACTCACCAAGGTTCAAATTTAGCAAACGCTTCCCCCTCTCCCTCGAAAACTCAACATAATGGAGACCATTACTTCCTAAAGAGGGAATATTGATCTAGGTGGATATTGGTGGCCACCCACCTATTCTAACTAGCTCAAAAAAGTTCTTTGGCAATTTACCATTTTTAGCAGTTTTTCGGGTTCTAAACTTTTGGGGCCATTTTGAGGGCCTAAACGACATTTTTTCGCGATCGATCACCTCAATGTATAGAAAATGCATGATTTATCTTGAAAAATGAAGCTCCTCGTCAAGACCTTTCCAAAGATCTATCGTGTTCCCAAAACAAAGATCGTATGCCAAAGTTACGCCCTCGGAAAGTTGATACACCAAACTACCCAAAACGGGGTCCACAAACCTGTTGGATTTTCATCTTTCGAGGTTAGGGTTTTAGATTTTATTTATGTTAAAAAGGCCTTTGGAGACTCATTTTAATTATAATCTTCTTGCGAATGAGGATAGTTGTCACATCTCTTCTCAGATATATGTTGGCAAATGTTTACCAAGTAGCGTATGCTTGTCATTGATGGCAAGTACAACAGTGGAGATGGCAGGATAAGAAGGATAAAATCCCTTGGGGATTCGGACGTGAAAGCTTAGGAGGAACATCTTTGAGGAAAATGCACGTAGCAAAGGCAAAGCTCAATATAAAGGAGTTTGCAGAGGATAAGGAAGACAGAGATCCACAGCCGTTGGATCTCATTCAAATTTCCCGAAAGGCTGACAGTCGTCAGATCTGCAGAAGCTGCGAGGGATATCAGCCATCGGGAGATCGGAGTTCTCAAGGTCGTGAGAACTGGGACATTGAAAGTCTCGAAATCCCGACATAATCGGGACCATCCATATGGAATGACGCGTGGCATCGATCGGGCGCCACCGGGAGAAGCTCGACAGGAGGCTTCATCGGAGAATCGGGAATCGGAGTTTCACGAGTCCCGTGAACAATTACAACAGAAACCCCGAAATCGCGATGAAAGAAATCCTGGCTGAACCTGAACCGTCAGATCAACATATGATCTAGACCGTCGATCCAACTCATGACAGCAGACCACGTCAGCTAGGGACACGTGGCACAACCAGGTAATGACAGGTGTCAGGCAGATTCAACACTTCAGGCACATGTAAGTCACGAATCAGAGTGACACATGGAAGTATTTAACACGTGTCAAACCACGTGTGACGTCAGAAGAGTATCAGGGATGGGGACTTTGAAATGACAAAGTCACTTGACATCAGGAATGTTGATTTCGCGATATGCGATATCGCGATGTAATCTAAGCCGTCAGATTAAGGTTAAATCTGAACCATTGATTCCAGTCAATGGAAAGGCGTCGAGGATCGAGACTTTGAAATGACAAAGTCACTTGACATCAGGAATTTCGATTTCGCGATGCGCGATTTCGTGATTTAATCGCTGCCGCTGAATAAATATCGCATCTGGACCGTTGATTCAAGTCTGTATCGGAGTTTCGGGGATCACGAATTCAAAATGGAAAGAACTCAATACAACAAGAATCCCGATTTCATGATTTGCGATATCACGATCCAATCGTTGCCGTTGAAACAAGTTCATATCTGGACCGTTGGTTCAACTCTGTGTCGAAGTCTCGCGAATCTCAATATGAAGAGACAAAAGAAACAAAGCAGAATTTGCGATATGCGAAATCGCAAAAGCGCCTTATGCATAAGGGTGTGGTCACAACCCTTGGTCACGGGAAGAGAAGGAGTCAGTCTGGATAAGATCCATATCAGAGTTTTGGGGATCGGGATTTTTAAGTGACTAAAACTATGAATGCCAAGAGTGTCGAAATCGCGATATATGAAATCTCGATTGGATCTGAACCGTTGGATCAAGTATTGATTGCAGGGCTACTATTGCATGCACCAGTGAAACCGCCAGAAACCATTGATGGTTTCAGCCAGAGGACTAGAAGACACTTGGGAAAACGGCCAGAGAAGCTGAAGAGTGATGATGATGATCACACAGAGCACTCGATAGGTGGAGGAGATTGGCGCGGTTGGAGCATGCATAGGAATGGTGAACATTGCATGCACAAGGTGCACAGAAGCTATAAATACACAGTACAGAGAAGAGTTGACGGAGTTGTTGTTGCTATTGGAGTTGGCAGTGATTGTAGCTGGTGAAGGTGATTCATGTGCGAAGAAGAAGGAGAGTACAGCAGTTGAATTCAAGGGAAGAGGATCTGTGCAGTGAATGGGTATGACGCACAGAGCTGAAAAGGAAGAAGAACAGACAGCGCAAGTGATCTGAGCAGAAAGGCAATGAGTCAGACAGAGCAACTAAATGGAGCAAAATAGTGATAAGTCAGGTAAGCCATCGTCGAACATCATATCACTGTAATAAATTCAGTAGCAAAGATTTATATTTCAGGGTGGTTGGGAGGAGATAGGGAGGACTGGTGTTCTCAAAGGTTCAGGTGGGTGCTTGAACACAGGGAATTGGTTCTTCCTTCTAGTTAGTGCTATACAAACACAGGGAGTTGGTTCTTCCTTCTAGTTGGTGCTAGAGAAACCAGGGAGTCGGTGCTTCCTTCTAGTTGGTGCTAGAGAAAATAGAGAGTTGGTGCTCTCAGCAAGTTGCAACTTGCAAAGCTGAGGTTGTAGCCTCATTATGAGTTGGTGCTCATATGTATGATACTGTAAAGAATGTAACCATTACTTATCATATAAAATAAAAGAGGTTTTTACCCTGCATGGGTTTCCTTGGAAAATATCTATCTCTGTGTTTCTCATATATGTGACTGATGCTGAATGTGCCTATGTTTACTTCTCTGCATTATTGTGATCATCATTGAGTGTTTCTGCAAAGAGTTTTAAAAATAAGCATAATTGTTTAAGCTCAGTAACAACTGATTCACCCCCCCCCTCTCAGTTGTCCACCCATTGGTATCAGAGCCGGACCCTTTTATCTAGGGGTAGATCCTAGAGCTTAAACATGTCAAGCCATGAAGGAAATTCAACCAATAAGGCCCCTCTGTTCAATGGAACAAACTTTGCCTTCTAGAAAGTTAGATTGAGAACCCACATAATGGCTTTAGGTGCAGATGTCTGGGATGTGGTAGAGACTGGTTATGTAAAGCCAGTTGTGCTAGCTAATAAGGATGACAAACTAGAATTTAGCTTCAATGC
>JZKD02S1673940.1:246776-264628 GCA_000966675.3 Picea glauca
GTGTTGATGAGAGAAAAAGCACAAGTGGAGGAGCATTCTTCTTGGGTAACTCCTTAGTAACCTGGCTTAGTAAAAAGCAAGGTTCCATTTCTTTATCAACCACAGAGGCAGAGTAAATTGTTGTTGCTACCTGCTGCACACAGGTATTATGGATGATTCAGACACTTGCGAACTTAGAGATAAAATACACTGCACCGATCCCTATTTATTGTGATAACACTAGTGCTATCAGTGTGTCTAAAAATCCTGTATTCCACTCCAAGACCAAGCATATCCCCATAAAATATCATTTTCTGAGAGAGAAGGTCACCAATCAGACTGTTCAGGTCCATTACATTCCCACCGCAAAACAAATTGCAGACATCTTTACTAAGCCCCTAGCCAAGACACCGTTTGAATATCTTAGACATAAGCTGGGTCTCATTTCGTTTCACACCTAAAAAATAAAAAAATAAAAAAATCCATCTTGTTAGGGGGAGATTTGTATTGTTTGATTATCTAATGCCTCCTACATTTACTGCAATAGCTTAGGGGGAGCATGTCTCTTCCTTGACATTGATGTCAAAGGGGGAGAAAAGAATTCGGGTGCTGTAGTTGCCATCAATGCCAAAGGGGGAGATTGTTGGCAAATGTTTACCAAGTAGCATATGCTTGTCATTGATGGAAAGTACAACAGTGGAGATGGCAGGATAAGAAGGATAAAATCCCTTAGGGATTCGGACGTGAAAGCTTAGGAGGAACAACGTTGAGGAAAATGCACGCAGCAAAGGCAAAGCTCAAGATACACGAGTTTGCAGAGGAGAAGGAAGACAAAGATCCACAGCCGTTGGATCTCATTCAAATTTCCCGAAAGGCTGACAGCCATCAGATCTGCAGAAGCTGTGAGGGATATCAGCCATCGGGAGATCAGAGTTCTCAAGGTCGTGAGAACCGGGACATTGAAAGTCTCGAAATCCTAACATAATCGGGATCGTCCATTTGGAAGGACGCGTGGCAGCGATCGGGCGCCACCGGGAGAAGCTCGACAGGAGGTTTCATCGGAGAATTGGGAATCAGAGTTTCACGAGTCCCGTGAAAAATTGCAACAGAAACCCCGAAATCGCGATGAAAGAAATCCCGACTGAACCTGAATCGTCAGATCAACATGTGATCTAGACCATCGATCCAACTCACGACAGCAGACCATGTCAGCTAGGGACACATGGCACAACCAGGTAATGACATGTGTCAGGCAGATTCAACACTTCAGGCACATGTAAGTGACAAATCAGAGTGACACGTGGTAGTATTTAACACGTGTCAAACCACGTGTGACGTCAGCAGAGTATCGGGGATCGGGACTTTGAAATGACAAAGTCACTTGACATCAAGAATGTCGATTTCACGATATGCGATATCGTGATGTAATCTGAGCCGTCAGATTAAGGTTAAATCTGAACCATTGATTCCAGTCAATGGAAAGGCGTCGGGGATCGTGACTTTGAAATGACAAAGTCACTTGACATCAGGAATGTCGATTTCACGATGAGCGATTTTTTGATTTAATCGCATCCGCTGAATAAAGATTGCATCTGGACCGTTGATTCAAGTCTGTATTGGAGTTTCGGGGATCGCGAATTCAAAATGGAAATAACTCAATACAACAAGAATCCTGATTTCGCGATGTGCGATATCACGATCCAATCGTGGCCGTTGAAACAAGTTCATATCTAGACCGTTGCTTCAACTCTGTGTCGGAGTCTCGTGAATTGAAATATGAAGAGAGAAAAGAAACAAAGTAGAATTTGTGATATGCGAAATCACGAAAGCGCCTTATGCATAAGGGTGTGGTCACAGCCCTTGGTCACGGGAAGAGAAGGAGTCAGTCCGGATAAGCTCCATATCGGAGTTTTGGGGATCGGGATTTGTAAGTGACTAAAACTATGAACGCCAAGAGTGTCGAAATCGAGATATATGAAATCTCGATTGGATCTGAACCGTTGGATCAAGTATTGATCGCAGGGCTATTGTTTCATGCACCAATGAAACCTCCAGAAACCACTGATGGTTTCAGCCAGAGGACTAGAAGACACTTGGGAAAAAGGCCAGAGAGGCTGAAGAGTGACGATGATGATCACGCAGAGCATTCGAGAGGTGGAGGAGATTGGCGCGGTTGGAGAAATGAGAGGAATCGTGAACATTGCATGCACAAGGTGCACAGAAGCTATAAATACACAGTACAGAGAAGAGTTGACGGAGTTGTTGTTGCTATTGGAGTTGGCAGTGATTGTAGCTGGTGAAGGTGATTCATGTGCGAAGAAGAAGGAGAGTACAATAGTTGAATTCAAGGGAAGAGGATTTGTGCAGTGAATGGGTATGGTGCACAGAGCTTAAAAGGCAGAAGAATAGACAGCGCAAGTGATCTGAGCAGAAAGGCAATGAGTCAGACAGAGCAACGAAATGGAGCAGAATAGTGATAATTCAGGTAATCCATCGTCGAACATCATATCACTATAATAAATTCAGTAGCAAAGATTTATATTTCAGGGTGGTTGGGAGGAGCTAGGGAGGATTGGTGTCCTCAAAGGTTTAGGTGGGTGCTTGAACACAGGGAGTTGGTGTTTCCTTCTAGTTAGTGCTAGACAAACATAGGGAGTTGGTGCTTCCTTCTATTTCGTGCTTCCTTCTAGTTGGTGCTAGAGAAACCAGGGATTCGGTGCTTCCTTCTAGTTGGTGCTAGAGAAAACAGAGAGTTGGTGCTCTCATCAAGTTGTATCTTGCAAAGCTGAGGTTGTAGCCTCATTATGAGTTGGTGCTCATATGTATGATACTGTAAATAATGTAATCATTACTTATCATATAAAAGAAAAGAGGTTTTTACCCTTCATGGGTTTCCTTGGAAAATAGTTGTCTATGTGTTTCTCATATATGTGACTGATGCTGAATGTGCCTGTGTTTACTTCTCTGCATTATTGTGATCATCATTCAGTGTTTCTGCAAAGAGTTTTAAAAATAAGCATAATTGTTTAAGCTCAGTAACAACTGATTCACCCCCCCACCCCTCTCAGTTGTCCAACAATATAAGAGACCACCATTCTAGTGAGTCTTTCACTCTATATTTCTACAATTGTGTACATTTCTCTCATTAATATAAATTGTGTGTATTGTATCTATGTGTTTATGGTTATATCTCTTATATATCTATGTTATATTATTGATATATCTCTATACATTTGTTTATCATATATCCTCTCTCTTTTCTTGCCAGAAATAGTCTGGATCAATCCAAGATCCCCTTAGACCCACACATAGGTTGTCCCAACAACCTATATATCATACCCTCCCTTATGCCAATCCTCAATGTTGCATTGTGGGTATCTGATCTCATTGATTGTATGAGTACTAGTTATCCTCGAATGTAACTACATACCCCATTTCCTCCAAGGATGATAATGATAGCATATTTACCTTCATCCCTGGGACAAACATCACCCCGACCACCTCTAGAGAACCACCAGAGTCTAGCTAGAATCTAATGCATCCAACCCCTTTCATTGCATGCATGGTGCTAGCCTCACTGCTCACATGCAAGTATTATTTCGTCTCTTTAACACTAATGAACAATGACTTGTTCCCTTCATATGGTGAGATGATCCATTTTCCATGAACCATGCCTCATTGTCCTCCAAATCTGCAACACTGGTGCTCAAAAGAGACACGACTAGAGAAAATTCCTCTTTGAATTTCTCCGCAAAATTATCTATCTCAATAGATGTTGATGTTTCTACATGTGCCTCCTTTTTCTTGTTGGGACATTAGCTGACATAGTGGCCAGACTTATGACATGCAAAGAATTTAACTTTTCTCATGTCCTTCTATCCATATCTCCTTCATTTTTCCAAGCAAGACCCCTCCAATCCCTACAAATCCTTGTGAAAAAGTATTCAATGCCACTGTTCAGAGTCCCAACTCTCATACCATGTTAAATTTTCCTATTATTCAGTCACTGAAATTAATGCCAATAATTACTAATCTCATAAATTTACTTTGTTGATATAAATTTCAGAATTAGGTAGTTAACCTACAACTAAGTAATAAACCCTAAAAATGATAGCGGAATAATAAACAACACACACATTTGAAAAAAAATATTTCTGAAAAATTCCCATGGAAAATGTCAAAGGGAAAACCAGTAAGTGAGTTTGATTTTATTAATATAATCCTTGGCTTCTATCTCCTTAGTTCCCCCCGACACACTTCCTCAACCTTTCCCACTTAGACACAAGTACATGAGAAAGACTCTTTGTTGCTTCTATGAACTCATTGTGTGCCTCACACTCTTCTTAGATATGCTTTTATAATCCCTTAATCACTAAAACCCTAACCCTAGATATCAATGGCCAAGATTAGATCTTGCCTCTCACAATATAGCAATCACAAATTAATATTTCATTGATGAATTAAGTCATTTAAGTCACTCAACCTTACAAAAGTCACTTTAGTCATTAAATAAAACCCACTCTATAGAATGTCGCTCGGACACCTCCACATGCTAGGCACCACCAATGCGGAAGTACCTATCCGATCTACTCCAAAATCTAACATCTAATGGAAATAATTACTAAACTCATATATTTACTTTGTTGATATAAATTTCATAATTAGGAAGTTAACCTACAACTAAGTAATAAACCATAAAAATTATAGCGGAATAATAAACAACACACACATTTGAAAACAAATATTTCTGGAAAATTCCCATGGAAAAATGTCGAAGGGAAAACAAGTAAGGGAGTTTGATTTTATTAATAAAATCCTTGGGCTCTCATCTTCGGATAATGTCCCATTATAGGAATTACAATGCTACAACTGATATTCTAGCCCACTTGGTTGCTATCTCCTTAGTTTCCCCCTACACACTTCCTCAACCTTTTCCACTCAGACACAAATACATGGGAAAGACTCTCTCTTGCTTCTATGAACTCATTGTGTGCCTCACATTCTCCTTAGATCTGCTTTTATAATCCCTTAATCACCAAAACCCTAACCCTAGTTCTCAATGGCCAAGATTAGATCTTTCCTCTCACAATATAGCAATCACGACTTAATATTTCATTGAGATGACTTAATTCACTTAAGTCACTCAACCTTACAAAAGTCACTTTAGTCATTAACTAAAACCCACTATAGAGAGTTTCTCTCATACACCTCCACATGCTAGGCACCACCAATGTGGAAGTACCTATTCAAGTTACTCCAAAAGCTAACAACATCTAATGCCAATAATATTTGTTGTTTAGGTATCTTCAACTCAAACGTCTTTACATAAGAATCTATATCAGTCAAACCATCATACTTGGATGGGTCACATAACTCCATTCCAATCTATCATGCAACGATCGAGTAATGCGGAAACATCATCTCGTTGATACTCCATGCATTCTTTGTTTCCAATGTTCCAAAACTTCCTTTGAATTTGAAACACATGAACTAATTCTTCTGCACCTTATGGCACGATATGCAATCATATTAATGTAGCCATCCATTCATGCAATCATATTATACAGGTTATCAATTTCATTCCCTTTAGCTTGTTCTATATACCTCTTTCCTTCTGTCGGATCCAACGGTGCGGTTACCTTCCAATCGCATACTTCAAAGATCATTTCCCTTTTCTTTATATTAATAATCTCTTGATTTTCAAACACCCATTCAAGCCCCATTAGTGTTGGATATGGTTGACTATCATCCACAATATCGATGACTTAAAAATCTATTATATTTTACACTCCATTTATATTCACAGGTACCCCTATCAATCGGCCAATTTGTACTATATTGTATTGGTTCACCAATCTTAACTAGACGTGAGACCAAATTAACTTTGGCTTCCCCATCATTTCCCACGTTTCTTTCGGTAAAACATTTACATCAAAACCCAACTCTAAAATGAAATTATCCATGTCATATTCCCAAATCTACACACGTAGTCTGAACTCTCCTCTTGTCCTCTTTTTGTGCAATACCTGATTCACTACCCTCTTCATGGTAGGAAGTCCCCTTTCTTGCACACAATGATCAATCATTCCACACAATGCATTAAGCACAGTTTCATATTTCATCAATTCTAAGCAACTTTTCAGAAATTATTTCAAAGTACTTCCCTATAGAATCAACCTCTTCATGAGAATATGATCATAGACTGAAGGAATGTCCACCACAAGAGCTGCAGATGATGTCAATGTTTTCCAATCTGGTCATATTATATCCTTCCTTGTTTCCTAATATGTCCCTTTTTCTTGTTGTGGGTCAAATGTCATCATAGGTCCTATTGATTTCCTCATCGAATGCTCAATCTACATCCCTTTATTTGTCGCATCAATCCCTATCCTATCTCCTCTATGCATGAAAACCCCTATTCTATCCCCTTCATCATGTGTCTCTATTGATGTCTTCTACATGTTCTGATTTGGGTTTTGGTTTTAATTCCCTCTTGTCTGCCACTTTTCAATTAATTGGGAACAATCTTCTATCTTATGATCCAATGCCTTACAATACATAGAATTAGGGATAAAAAAACTAATAACAACTTATTCCAAAAAACCTCATGGGTTATAACGTTTTTTCCTTCTTTAGCATAGATCTATTGCGTTTTCCTTATTTTTGCGCTGAACTGCTACTTTTCCCTTCTTTTTCACCGCAAACTTCACCCTTGCCACGTGCTCCAGTCCTACCTTCTACCCTTTCATCTGATATGGCGCAGCTCCCAAAACTTAGTTGTCCTCATCCAAAATGCTTGTCCAACACATAAGTTCACCAAGTGAGGACCATATGTCAAAATTAGGGTGAAGAAAGGTAGACGGATTGATCTACCACTTGGCTGATTGGACTTGTTGAGTGTTTGATTCACCTCATTATATTTGTATGAAAGAGGAACGTTGGTAAGGAAGCATATGGATATTTTTTTATATCCTTCTCTCTCGAATATGTTGGTAAGATATGTTCTTGGTTGATATCTACTTGGTATAGGTAACTATATTTGGAGTAAGAGGGATGTTGGTAATGAAACACATTGATGTTTCATAACACCACATGCTTTGACATACAATTCTAAATATTTTTATGGAGTTGTATTTTATAGCCTAAGTTAAGGGGCATATGGTCATAAGAACTATTTAGGCATGAATATGCCTTGTTTGATCTGTATGTTGACATAGGTGATAGGGGGCATGTTATATTCTCGGATGCCTTGTTAACAAAATTTGAAGAGGGTAGGTGTTTATCTTAAGTCATGTTTCAAGAGGGAATGTTGGGATAACCTTGACTTGGTCATAAAATACTTAAGACCAATTTACTGTTTGTTCATGGTTTATGAGCCCGCAGTATTGGGTAACCCATATTGTTTGTTCACGATATTTCACATGATGAAGCCTATTTAATGGATTTGGACAACATTGTAGGATGCCTTCTAGTATAATCCTCCTAAGCGGGCTTATTGGTTAGTATAGACTCCCTCATGGATTAGTGCAATAAAAGAATTCCACATCTCTACTTCCCTTCATCCTAAGGTCTTTAGAATAATAAATGTGGAATGAACTTCCATACAAAGACACTTTTAGTCAAATTCTGAAGCTATTTTATAATTCGATCCCTTCTATTAAACCTAATTGAAGGGACTAGGACTCCAAATGTTTGACATTAACATCCTACAAATCTCTTTGAGTCCATTCAAATGATCAAGCTTTCTCCAAAGGCCCAAACATAACTTGATTGTAAGTTCAACTATTGATTCTTCTCATGAAACTTAAATACCGCCAACCTATAAACGAGATGCTAAAAATAACTTATAGAGGAAGCTTGTGAATTCAATATTCAAAAGCAATTTACAACAAGTGGATTTTTTTTTTCTAAAAGGGAAAATACCCATTTTGAGCTTTATTCATGTCATTATGGAAATTGAACTTGGGTGAGAAGGATAACAATAATTCCTCACAACCATCCAAGCTACATCTAATTAAATTATAAAAGTGGATTTAGCCTTCAAGAATTGTTACAAACAAATTTAAAACAGATAATTGATGATAATGCATGCAAGAAAGTGTGAGATGCTAGAGATGGGCACCATTTGCATGGATTGCAGTGAATGCCATGACCATTTAATATTACATTTTTTTTATGTATAGTCCATGATGTTGGGATGCAACCAAATTGGACAAGCATGCGGCCATAGTTTACTGCAACCGAGTTCACTTCGCTCAAGTTAAAAGTTTCTTTATTTTATAGATTTTATTACAAATTTAATTTAATTTTATAGTTTTTATTACAAATTTAATTTTTATAATGGATGTTATAGTTTTTATTGTAAATTTAATTTACATAATTGTTTTTAATTTAAATATATTTTTTCACATCAATTTATTTATTTTCATTTTTTATTGAATTAATTATAAATAATTAACAATTGACTAATAACAACATCGTATTGTTAAATATACCATTCCTTTTCCCTTCGGTGTCAAGAGTTGTGCATATCCTAAATACTAGCCATGACAAGTTATAATACTTTTGACTAATAAAAACATCTTATAGATGCTAATATATCATTTTCTTTCCTTTCCCTATTGAGAGTGGTGCATATCCAAAATATGAGTGGTGCATATCCAACCTTCGGTGTCAAGAGTTGTGCATATCCTAAATACTAGCCACGACAAGTTATACTACTTTTGACTAATAAAAACATCTTATAGATGCTAATATATCATTTTCTTTCCATTCCTGGTTGAGAGTGGTGCATATCTAAGATACTAGTTATGACTTTATAATACTTTCTCCTTTAGTAATCTTCAAAGTGTCAATGATTTCTCAAATAAAGCATTCCAAGAGGTCTGATATAGGGTTTACAAGCTACTACAAATCTTCTATAACTTATTAAACTTAAGGTGTATAGAATGATGGTATTCATATTGATTATAGGGTTTACAAGCTACTACAAATCTTCTATAACTTATTAAACTTAAGGTGTATAGAATGATAGTATTTATATTGATTATAGGGTTTACAAGATACTACAAATCTTATATAACTTGTTAGTCCCTCACCTTTGGGCTCGAGATTTTTAGTAATCGATTTTCAATTTTAGTATTAGTTTGACACAAAAAGCAAGTACTTTTTTTTCTTTGTTTTAAGACAAAGTTTTGGAAAATCATACAATTAAATTTTAAGATTCATGTTATTTAACCTATCTTTTTCTTTTGAGGTCTTATTTGGCCTCTTCCCGGGGCACACTCTAAGAATACCTTAGAGTTAAAGCACCTTCACTCATATATTTGATGAGGGATTTTTCCAAGTAAAGTAATGCTAGACTTAAGTTTAGCATTACTTCCCTTATATAAAATGCTATACATTTTTGCAAATATTGTAATCAATGTTTATGCAAACTGAATAAAAATTGACATATAGTCCTTACACTTGTTTTTCTTCTCCTTACACCTATTTAGCTTCATGAATAGTTATGCAAGATGTCCCCATAGATATCACACCTACTATGAAAGTTGTCCCCCATAACTATCCCACCTTGATTTAGGAAGCACAAGGGAGACCTTACCTTCTCTATTTCATAGGCAAGTGGGTTCTGGTTTCTATCTTAGTTGCACATTTGAGTATCATTTCACTCAAAAGACACAACCGAAGAAGAAATTTGTAGTTTTGTTACTCTATTTTGAAGATTATTGATATCAAAATCTTTGTCTTGCTTCATATATGCTTTGCATACTGCATCACCTCTCCACCTCAGCTTGCTCCACCTCAGCTTGGTTTGTACAACATGTTGCTTACTACATCACCTCTCCACCTCTCGGCTCTATCGAAAATCTTATTGTATTATCTAACATTGGAACATGACAATAGAAGAATTGAAGTAGCTCATAGTGGAAAGAAAAATGTGAGTACGTTATTTGAATGGCAAGCCGATGAAAACTATGACGTTGACGTCAAGCGACTGGGACTGGCACCATCACTACTCACAATTCCATTGTGGAAGATTTGATGATGCTCAGAATCAATTTCCTCTCTTTCTATTGCAAAATATTTTGGAGTTGCAGTTGGGGTCTGAAGCCATGTTGGGGTTTGAAGCCAAGGAAGAGGTGAGACTCCACACTGCTATGGCTTGTGTGCTAGGAATTATCACCTTTCACCTTCAAGCTGCCCGAGGATTTCTTGTTTCTTGAGGAACCCCATTATTTTATTGACATTACAAGGAGTACTTTGAAGCGGTGCTTGAGGAGCCCCATTTCTTATACAATTTACACACCAAGAAATGTTTCCTTTACGCACATGTAAAGAACCAACAACAAATAGTAATTTCTAAGAGATTGAGGATGCGCTTCCACTTTCATTAACATTTGTAGGGGTTCCTTGACTTGGATGTTGTTGGTTCTGCACTAACCTTTGTAGCGATTCCTTGACTTTCTTGCTCATATACATTGAAAAACAATCCCTTAAATTCTCTTCCTTCACTTTCCTTCTCATATACATTGAAAAAAAATCCCTTAAATTCTTTGTGGTAGTTCCTCTAGTTTCTTGTAGATCAAAGTTGAGAAACAATCAATGGAAGGTTTATTTTGATCTAGGTAAGAAAATAACATTTACAATCCTTTGTTAATCTTGCTATGCTATGAAGTAGTTATGCAGCAAGTCTAGAAAGGTTGTCCACTAATTGAAAAAAATGTTTTTAGATCCCAGTGGTATAAGGTCTCCAACTTGATGTAAAAGAGTTGAAACCTTGGATGAATCAATACAATTATTCTCAATATCTAATGGAAACAGATTTTGTATTGTTCTTTCCTTATTGGCTGCTTTAGGACCTCACTACTAAGCCTTAGTTACTAGCTTCTTATATAGTGCACAATGTGGTCTTGACCTTGGATGTTGCCCATATCCTTCATGTACTGGTCTTCCCCCAACATAGCAGGGTTCCTCCTCGGTAATGCTATAGAGAGGAGGATAGGAGATCAATCTCTATGGCACAAGAAGTAATTATGATTAACAACGAGAATACACTAAGGAGCTCTACAACCATAAATCTCTATGGCGCAAGAAGTAATTATGATTAACAATGAGAAATTATGATTAAAAACGAGCAGACACTGAGTAGAAACCGATCTCTCCTTACCTGACTCGAAGAAAGTATTTCTAGGCCCAGGTTGCAAAGTAGATATTAAAGACATATACTCTAGACCTGCGAAAATCCTCCATCATGATGCAGCTAGTTGCAGCCTCCCAAAGAGTCGAGCTCTGTACATTATGTCAATCTGTTCTTTGTTAAATCCATATGCATGGAGGTCAATCGATCCTTGTTCAAGTTGTCCATCTGCCCTACAAGTGAACAAGTGTCCAAGCAAATGTATACTCTAAACAGCTAAAACGTATACTCTAAACACATGTCGCTTTATGGAATATGGGTAGACAAATGTTTACTAGTTAAGATAGATTTCATTTATGGGGCACTCCCTCCGTCAAGTCCAAAAAAACAAAAATTGATACGATTGTGTTTAAGTGCATCCTTGTTTTGTTGTAATCTATAAGGCCTAAAAAATTTGACTGTATAAAGCTGGCAGCATCTTGTTGCAATAAATGATTGGTGCTTGTTTTCAAGTTGTTTTCAGTTGTTTGAAGATTTGATCTTCCATAAGAGAGGATTCTTTATGACCGTTGAATATGAAACATGTAATTAGTTTTAATAGATTAACTGGAAGAAGTGGTGTTCTCAGAGGCACTAATTTGGTACTCCATTTGCCTGATTATTCTCAAATTCCTCATAAATAAATAGTAATACAGGTTTTTGTTATATAATATTATATTATATTATATAACATATAATATTATATAACATATAACATATAATATCCCATAGACTCTGTTGCATAAATATCTTGGAGGCCTTTCCCACCATTCGCGGTTGGACGTGGCAGTGACAATGGGATAGTTGTAAGGCATAGAGAAGACCCGGTCCGTCCAGATTGCTTGTTCTTTGGAACTCGAGAACATGTTTATGGTATCAGTATATAGAGGAAAGAGGAGTGTTAGTATCAAAGGGAAATTCCTTGGCTTGTAAAGCTATGAGCTTTCTATTTAGGAAGTCTTGAAAAACCATAATTTGGTTCTTTAGACGCTCGACCAGAATCTATTTGCTTGGCGATGATGTGTTGGTTGCAAACAGATTTCCACTACTGCTTGTGGTAGGGACTTGTTTCCTTTTGAAGCTCACCTTGTTAAACTTAAGGTGTATAGAATTGTTAAGGAAAATATCTAATTACATCCTTAACTAGTTTGTTAGTTAGTTTACCGTTACACGAGTTGGTAACTATGTAACTTCTTGTAACCATATTGTGTAATTATACATGTTCATATTAATAGAATACACATCACTAGTGTAGTGTGTTACATCAATTATGTCTTTGCTTAATCTTTTCATGGTATCAGAGTGGGCCTGGGCCTCGCTCCATCACTTGAGCGCCCAGACACCCAGGGTTATGAAAATATCTCCCTTTGTGAGAAGAGGAATCTATCTTAAAACTGTCTCTATACAGTAGAATTGGACTGAGAATGTGCAGTGAAGGAGTTTTCAAGATGCTGCAAATAGATCTCTGCGTAAAATCGCATGAAAAAATCGTTGGAAAGAGTCATGGAGGAAACTGGTAGGTCGAGGGTGTTGATATAAATTTGCAGAATTTATGTTGAAGGAAAGTTAGTGATGAAGAGCAGTCACAATGAAGCAACTGAATAGCTGAGTTAAAAAATTCGATGGAAAATGCGCAGTAGAAGTATGCCAGTGATGGCTTCACGCGCTAATGAAAATGCCTAGTCCAAGTATGTCATTATTTGGTTCACCAAGAAGCCAGCCACCGCGATTTCGTAAAGCTCGTAAAGACTCAAATTTCCATTTATTTATGCTTTTAAAACTTCTATAAAAAATGGTTTCGCGTCGATCATTGTAAGTCCCAGATGATATATTAAAAAGGAAATATATTAAAAATGTTTGGAAATCACAGGAGGTACGAAGTTGTGTAAACCTCCGTGAAAGGTGATATATTAAAAATGTTTGGAAATCAGAGGAAGTACGAAGTTGTGTAAACCTCCGTGAAAGAGAAGTGGATGAAGGAGGCAATATAAAAACAAGTGAAAAATATTTGGTCACACGAGCTTCAATGGGAAAGAAATATTGCCGAGAGATGAAAAAAAAAGTGTTGGATGAAATTGGTTCACAAACCTATGTAATTATGAGATGATGAGATTTTCTTTTAATATATTTTCTTCATAATAATGAAAAATTATTTGGAAGTATTTTTAATGGTTTGGAAGTTATTTTTGTATTGAGATTCGCGACCTCAATATGAAGGTGTTGTTATTTTGTTACAATTAGCTACTCTAACAAATGACAAGGGAATAAGGAAATCCAAGACGAAGGTAAATTCAAGAGGAAAAATATGTTAAGCATGGTGATGAAATTTATTTTGGCGTTTATAAAGAGAGTTGCAAAGAAATAAGAAGTTATGTGAATCGAAGAAGCATATTCTAGCCAGACCAACAAAGTCGATAGATGAAGAAGAGTCGTCACGGAGCAAGTGAATAGTCTACAAGAAAGAAAATCGAAAGAGTCGTCATGGAGAAAATAGTCTACAAGAATCGTTATTGCCTCTTCTGTTGTTGAAGAGGAAGAATCGTTGATGTTGAGCCATTTTATGGACAACGTTTCCGCATTATTGAGCAGTAAAAACTGCATGAAGAAAGTCACAAAGAAGAAAGATGGGCAAAGACATGCAACAAAATATAACTGAATTTTTTATTTTTTCATTCATCAGCAAATACATAAGAAATGAATTGTTATAATTTGAGGGGTGCATGTTTGGTTGTACCCGACACCCCAATAGACACTCCAGTCAGTTTTTCTATAGAAAAATTAGTTATATCTTTCAACTCAAGAAGAGCAGTGACTACCATTTCAAATTTCTTAGCAAAACTTATAAGAACTTTTTCAACAACTCTTTGGTCTATGAGTTCTTTTTCTCCATTAATCCTAAGTCGATTAATAATACCCATCACTTTAGTCATAAACTGATCAACACTTTCGGATTCACTCATCTTGAGGGTTTCAAATTGAGTTCTAAGGGTTTGAAATCTCACATTTTTCACTTTATCATTACCCTTATAAGCTAACTTAAGAATATCCCATGCTTCTTTAGCAGTCTTGGCACCAAAAAATTTAGGAAATATAGAATCATCTAATGAAACTAAAATATATAATTTGGCTTTTCCTTCTTTTTTCTTAAGTTCTTCTAACGTTTTTCTTTGAACAATAGTCATAGCTGCAACAACATTTGCATCAGGTTCTATGAACCTTGTTTCAACACAATCCCAACATCCTCGAACTTGTAAAATGGCTTTCACCTTCTCACTCCAAAAATTATAATTGGAACCAACTAGAGTTGGTGCTTGAATTGACCAAGAATTAGACATATTTCCAATTCCAAAATATCAGCCAAAAACCTTTTTTTTTTAATATATAATTCCAAGTGAATTTTCAAATTTCAAAAATCCAAATTTTATAAATACTCTTCAGCAAAATCCAAAGTAAATAAAAATGTAAATGGGAAAAAAAAATATTCCAACCCTGTAATTCTCAGCCAAATCCCTCTTCCAATTTGGCACCGTCTCTTCTCCAAACCGGCGACAACACTATGGCACTTCTTCAAACTGGCTTTTCTCCAAACCGATGGCAGCTGTGTGGGACTTCTTCAAACTGGCAGGTAGATTATTCAAACTGGCTGGCAATAGGAATGGCAATCTTCAATGTGGAAGAGAATAGAAGAAAACAACATTAAACAGTTGATAGCATAAACAACTTTTGGTCAATGAAACCATATGCAACCTTAGTACGCAGGCACAACAAGCAACGTTCAACGGGTATTCTTATACATGAGTGAATGCAAGATCTGGGAGTGGGCGCACACAACGAACTCTCTGCTCCCAACTTCACGCTTCGATGCCATGATGTTTACAAAAAACAACAAACTCTCTTGAGTCATATTCATCTCCTCCATCAGATCTCAAAACTTTGACAAATCTACCACTTTGTTTTTCTCCTTCAGCCTTGAATTATTTGAATTGAGTGAAAGTCTCAGATTTTTGTTTGAGAAAATAAACCCAAACTTTCCTGCTAAAATCATCAATAAATGTCAGAAAATAAAAACTTCCACCAATCGACTGATTTTGCATAGGTCCACATAAGTTTGTGTGAACTAAATCTAAGCACTCTTTGGCTCTATAAGAGGATGATGGAAAACTATTTCGCTGGTGTTTTGCTACTATGAAACTTTCACAAGAAGGAATCTCATTAATCGAAGGAGGCAATCGAGTCACCATAGACTCTCTTTGTAACAAAATCATACTTTTGACTCGTAAATGACCATAACGATAATGCCATAACTCAGTTTTAGTCACATGAGAAATATTACATGCATACATCTTCCCACTTCTCATTTCTAAGGGAAACAATCTGTTCTTTGTCATAGGGACTTTTGCAACAAGTCTTTTAGTTTGATTAAGAATTGTGCAAGTGTTGTTGTGGAAATTAACATCATAACCATGCGCAATTAATTGCCCTACACTCAACAAATTGTGTTTGATATTTGGTACATAGTAAACATCAGGAATATTTTTCACTTCACCCTTTTTTTGCTAAAACTGGCACAACACCTTTTCCTAAGGCTTTGATCGCATGATCATCACCCAAACTAATTGTAGTAATAAGAGATATATCAAGATTAGAAAGTAAATCATTGTGACCAGTCATATGATTGCTACATCCACTATCTAGCAACCAAACATCTTTGTCAAGAATTTGTTGAGATACTTGACATGAAAGAAATAGAGTATATGTTTCACTTTCTATGACATTAGCTTTATTTCTATACTGCAACTTACGACATTAAGATATATGATGACCCATCTTTTTACAATAACGACATTGAATTTCTGATTTACTTGTCCATCTCTGACCACGATCGTGTGAAGACGGTCTTGACTCCTCTAATTGTTTGAGAACATCCTCTACCACGTCCATGAAAAAATCTGCCTCTCCCTTTGTCCATGGACACTTTAGTCAAATGCATGTTCTAAAGTACCTAGATCCAAGGTCATCCTTGCTTCATGAGATAAGTTGTACCCGACACCCGAGTAGACACTCTAGTCAATTTTTTGGTCCCATTTGTAAGAAGTTGTGAGCTTTTCTATAGGCAAGATTTGTTCCCCATGTTTAGTAAGCCCTCATTGAATCAGACCTACATAGGTCAATGTGTGATCATGGAACATGTATCCTTGGTTTCAAGCAGCATGAAGCTCTCGCCATGATACATCACAACTATCCCTGGAGACGCTGGCGAGAAGGAATGTGGTATTAAGTCCACTTTGGTAAAGGAATGTGGTATGAAGTCCACTTTGGTAAATATAAGGGTGTCTACTCGTAACTTTGGTAAAGGAATGTGGTATGAAGTCCACTATGATATATACAAGGATGTCTACTCATATGCTAACTTGATGATTGTATCTGAGAATTTGAATCTTTGATTAAAGGGGAAATGTGAGATATTAATCTCTGAGTGAGACAAAGTTTTGTTTAAAGAGGAGTGTGAAGTCTATTGCATTGGAATGCATTGGTAGCTAGTGATGGTGATAGTTTTTTCCAGGATGTAATTAAGGGGGAGTGTTAAGGAAAATACCTAATTACATCCTTAACTAGTTTGTTAGTTAGTTTAAGTTACAGGAGTTGGTAACTCTATAACTTCTTGTAACCATATTGCGTGACTATACATGTTCATATTAATAGAATACACATCAATAGTATAGTGTGTTACATCAATTTTGCTGCTTAATCTTTTCAAGAATGATGGTATTGATTAATGAAAAGAGTTTCATTTTCTTCAACTATTTTTCTCCCACTTTTACTTTTCATTTTCCATTTTTAACTCATTATTACTTTTCATTTTGAATTCTCAATTTTTATTACTTTTCATTATTTCCATGAACACAATTTTCGACACATTTAACAAATCCCATACTTATTGAAAGCGTTTTGACCACTGACTTTGTAACAAGACCAGTTCTACCAGGAACGTGTCGAGATTTAAGTGGAACCATTTATCAAACCATGAAAAGATGAAAAAACAACGATACCAATATCTCCAGCTGCATAGGAATATTGTGACCTACACGACTTCTTGGATCACGGGAAGAAAGAAACTCAGAGTTCAATGCCCCATGTGGATAGCTTTCAATGAGATCAATCGAAATAATAAGTGAAGTACTTTTCGTCCATTTGGAAAGGGTAAAATGCGTAAAGGTAAAACTAAAGGTCTTGTTTCGTCTAACCATGAGAAGACATAAAGGCAACAGATCCACCGTATCCTCCATCTGTCAAGTGCAACAGATCCGGGATATAACCATGAGAAGACATAAAGGCAAACGAGTGTTACAGAACGATGAGTTTATCCCACGCTCTATCTTTCGCACTAAAACCAGACTTACCGAAACAAGTAGGTGTGAAAGCCGAGAAAATGTATGATCATCTTGCCATTTTTTTATATTCAAGCGAAGCTGTTAGATATCGCACATGTGAATATTTCGTCCATATCGTCCCACTTCCAGATTTGAGTGTCTACAGAAACCATATTGATTGCCCTTCCCATTGCACTCCACCGCTGTCTCTCCGTCTTCATGTTGTCAAATATGGCAGAGACTCATTGGGCCATGATTCTTATCTTTGTCGCAAGCTTATGCCTGCACGCATGTAACAGTGGCGCTTCTTACTCCCCACCTTT
>JZKD02S1673940.1:275315-315946 GCA_000966675.3 Picea glauca
TTTCTCTGTATAGTGTGGCATCAATCAATTCTGACGAAGTGTTGACCAATATCTTCAGCTTCACTTCCATGGGTGTATTCATGGACTTGCATTCCAACATGTCGAATCTCTTCAGGATTTCGACTGCATACTTCCCATGGTTAAGGAACATCCTCTCTAGACTCTTCCATACCTCAAGAACTAAGAAATAATGCATTAGGCCAAGGTCTTTCATTTCAAATTCTGAGGCAAGTCTCTTCTTACATTCAATGATTAGATTTTATTCTCTAGTTAAGAATAAGTCATCCACATATAACAGTAATATTACTGGCTCATCATTCATAACCTTTAAGTGGAGGTTAGAATCTTCTTTACTCTTGGTAAATCCTAAGCTCATTAGAAAACTGTCTATATGGCCATACCAAGCTCTAAGAGCTTTCTTTAATCCATATAAGGCTTTCTTCAATTTCCAGACATGAGACTTCCTGTCTTCAACTTCAAATCCTTGAGGTTTCTCTATATACACTTCCTCTTCGATGACACCATTTAGGAAAGTTGTCTTTACGTCCATCTGGTGCAGCTTCCACTTCATCTTAGCTGCAAGAGCTATGATCGTTCTGATCGAAGTGTATTTGGCTACAGGAGTGAATGTCTCTTCATAGTCAATGCCTTATTTTTGAGAAAATCCACGAGCTACAAATATTGATTTATATTTCTCAATACTTCCATCAGCAACATGTTTTATTTTGAAGAGGCATTTGGAGGATACCACGTCTTTACTCTTCGGTATGGGAACTATTTCCCATACCTCGTTCTTTATTATGGATTGTTATTTCTCTATCATGGAATCTTTCCATTCTTTCATTTGAATGGCTTCTTCAAAGTTGTAACATTCCCATCCGGTATGACTCCTACGATGTACAACTGGTAAAAGCACCCTTAATAAAAAAATAATTTGTGTGTGTGTGGGTGTAGGAAGGTAATAATGACATTATACTCAACATTACAACACGACGACGAACACAATGCATGCAACTCACGCGATAAAAACATAACAACCTAACATAAAAGCACATCAAGCACCTGGAAGCAATGTATGACATTCAACTGACGAAGAATAAGAATGACGACCTGCCCGTCCTACCCTGCAATGGTTAGGACCTCCAGGACACATAAGCAACGCTCAAGCCCAGGTTCCTATCGATTTTGACAATTTAAGGTCTCAAGGATGGCGACTGTTCTGAGGAACATGGAGGTGTCTACATCCCACCCAACACAATCATACCAAGACTACTAAGCTAAGGACAATCATCCTAGCAACCCCACGCACACAAAATTAATTACACAAGTAACTAGAACCCTTACAGTGAGAAACCAAGAACATTAAATGTTTACAAAACCAAGTACAAACATTAATTAAAATGAACAAAAACACCCTCAATGGGAAGCGCAATCTAAAAACAACTTCGTCAACAACCCAACCATTAATCAAGGTTAAATGGTCAATATCTATGATTTAAATTGGCGTTAATTATAGATCAATTAACGAGTCTAAATTCCATTAGTCAACGAGTTACCAACTGAGCTTAACATGAATTATGACTCAATTTAGCGTGTCTGAGTTACCAACTAGGCGATATCTATAAATCCAACTAACATCAATTGCATATATAAATTAGCAAGTCTAAAATTTGCAATCTAGTCTTTACTCACCATACAAATTTTAATGTTTATTACAACCTAAATGGACAATTCTATAGTAATTTGAATCCCCATCCAACTATCCATTTTCTTCAATAACAACATTAACATTCTTAAACTGGAATGCTACCATTAGCACTTACAAGAAATTAAATCTCAACATGTAGTCTATCTATATTGATAGAACTAACAATGCTAGCAGTCTACTATCATAGAGAAGGGAACCGCTAATTATTAACATTGTTGTAGCAATTTAACAAGGTGATTATCATGGCAGTTACATGACAATTAGATTAGCATTAACAAGATAGTTTACATGACTATTTTCATAATAAGTAATACAACAATAACAAGGCATTTAACATTCTAGTTAACATACAATTAACATAACATTAACAAGGCAATTTGTATGACTGTCAACATAACCATTCATAGCGCAATAACCAGGTGATTTATATAACTGTTAACTATTTAACTCATTGTGGCATTTAATCAATAGAAGGAATCTGTTGACCAATAACATTGTTGTAGCAATTGTTCTGGCAATTAATGAGGCAAAAATATAGCATTTTGTATTGCAATTAACATGGCCTTTAACAGAAAAGGGAGGTTGCTAACCATTAACATTGTTGCAACAATTATTCTAGTAATTAATAAGGAAACAAAATAGCATTTATTATTGCAGTTAACATGATAATTGTAACACCCTGTTTTCCCCAGTCTGTAAAAATAACTATACTAGCCAAGTATTGTGGCAAACTCAGAAATGTGAATGTGTGATGTGAATGGACCTTGTGAAAAAGGTCAATGAATGTGAATGATATTATAATATATATATTGCAGGACTGCTAAGAGGGGGATGTGCTAAAAAGAGACCACAATGGCTGAAGAAAGAAGGTGGAAGGCACTTGGAATGGTGGCATGAACTTCCACTGAAACGAATACCGTATTTGGACTTCACTGGCACGGAGAACCAAAAGCGGTTCGCTGGCCCTGAATTAAATGACTCGCCAGGTTGGTAGGTAAAGGGATCCTCATGAGTAATGAGGGATGGGGGTGAACCACCCATCCGTAGAGTCCTCAGACCTGACCACCACGAGGAAAATCATTCCACACGCAACCTCTCTGAAAGGAGAAAAGGTAGGAAGAGTGGGTGATCAAGGGGAAGACATGAGGGGAAAGAAGAAGAAGAAACTCTGAAAAATAAAGAGTGAGTGATAGCTGAGAAGAAGGAGAGTAACCTTCATTATTGGTCACTAGAGAATAGAGACTCAGTCTCGCAACATCGTGGTCTTAGCTCGGGGGTGGCTAGTGGTAAATTCGTTGGGATTCGTTGAGCCTACGGTTGGGTGGAAACGAGCACCCCTCTCAGCAGTTGCAATCACATCTGCTGTTATTTCTGATAAGTGTTTTACATCTTGCATCTTGAAATGTACATTCTGGCATTTATGATCATCTTGCATCTTGAAATTTATATTCTAACATGTATGCTCATAGTCTATACAGTTTATGAATGGTTTGAGTATAATACTATTCGTGTGGTGTTTTAATCAGAAATTATGACTGCATGGTTTATTGGAAAGACCACGTATGGCTTATGTTTATATGAATATATATACGATGAACTAATATAGGTTTTCAAGTCTTCTCTTGAGAGATTGTTCCTGTGTTTATCCTACCTGATGCCTTGGATAGATTTCCTCCTGAAGGCACCCTTTCAAGACACTCCCTTACCTTCGAGAAGACCTTCCAGTCTGATCTTCAAAACATGGTGTAAATTACATGAGGACCAAAGAAGGATGTTAGAGGTTAAGTCTCAAAACCTTGTACAAGGGAGAACGATCCCCGCAGACCTCAACATTTTGGCATCTTGGTGCCCGGAATACCCAAGGGCAAGTTCCCTTGCACTCGCAAGTCCCGAAACCCCAACTTTCGAAATCCTGAAATGATAGCGTGTGGATAAGTATCGAGAAACGAACAAGATCCTGTCAGAAGTTTTGAGGTCAGTCCTGACTGTTAGATTGGAGGAAGACATGAGGGCATTGGACCCCTTGACCCTTTTCTTTTATCTCCATAAGTGGTAAAGAGATCTGGACCGTTGGTTTTCCATGTCCCGAGAGGAGCAGGAGAGTGCTCAGCATAGGACAGATCTGAACCATCAAATCTTAGTTAGAAAACTCGACAGCTGTTGGATCTATCAGGAGATGCGTGAGGGTTAATCCCTCATGAACACAGGCAAATGTCTAGAAAGAGGAGTTGGTACCAGGATTTCGTAGGTCTCGAGGACAAGAAATAGGGACACTCCATGATGGAAGTCCCGAAGCAATCTGGACCGTCCATCCGTGGAGGACATGTGGTGGATATTGAGAGTCCATCAGTATTTTGGATACCGAGGATTCAATTTGACAGAGGATTTGTTTCATCGGGGGTCGCGAGTCATGAAATCCCGATAACAGAAACCCCAAAATAGTTTTAAGTGTGAATAAGTTTGAGAAAGTTGGGATTTGATCATGACCGTTGATCATCCTAAAAAGATCATAATGGTTGATCATGGGTATAGGTTGCAGTCATCCATTGGAGGGACACATGACTGTAAGTCGGCATTTCATCATTTCAGCACCCGACAAACCAAAGGGTAAGAACCCTTGTCTTCACAAGCTGTGAAATCCCGATACTCGAAACCCCGATGCGCTCTATGGAAGAAAGGAGGAGTCTTGAAAGGATTTGGATCGTCCATATGAGGAGATGTGTGGTGAGCGGTTAGAGTTTGGGGAAAGCTCTGAAATCCCATGGACCGTTGGATCCAAACCCTCGAGGATCGTTGATCTACTACATGAATCCCCATATCGGGATTTGGGGATTGGAGTGACAAGAGTTTTGGAGTCATTGCATCATGAACTTTTGTTTCACGAAACTCTGAAAAGATCTGAACCCTTGGATCCAAGACATCGAGAGCCGTTGGATCTCATTCAAGAACTCAAGTATCGGGTTTCGGGGTTTGAATATTTGAAAGACTTGACTCTCTTGCATTTCGAACTCCCGACTACCGAAATCCCGATATAGCAAGGAGTGTCGGATCAGGGGAGGCTTATAGCCTTTGATCTCCTTTTGGAGGGAAACTTCGGAGATTACAGAGTTTTAGGGGATTCGAAAGGGAGAGGAAGAGACATCGCATCATGATTCCCCGAATAGCGAAAAGTTGGTAAGTGCCTTGTCGATTTAGCGTGTGGTCATGGAACAAGGTCACATGGACAAGACCCAAGAGGGGAGCTTATCACTCGCCAAACCTTTCGGGGTTCAGCGTTTCAGAATTTCGAGATTTGCAGAGTCGTAAGACTCGACTCGCTTATATCGTTGAGTCGTGAAATGCGAAAGGGCGCCTAGTTGTTTGGCCTGTGGCCATAACTGCAGATCATATGAGTGTGAATAAAGGGATGGCAAGGTCTGTATCAGGCCCCGTAGGGATTCGGGGAACTATGTCCCTCAGAGAAAAGAAGAAAAAAGTCCAAAAATTTATTATGCCACAGCGGGTATGTGACAAATTGGTATCAGAGCATGGTCACAACACTTGGCCTGCTTGGGCTCATGAATGGGTTGCGCAGAAGCTCCGTTCGAAACACTCCTAAAAAGAGTAACCCCTTGTCTTAACCTTCCTAATCAAAATATGAAGTTAAGAATGGAAAACCCCTATTGTGTGTGTGTACATGTGAAAATATGAATTATGTACTAGTTATAAATAAATATAAATATTGACTAACAACCAACATTTTTCCTTTTACACACAAGTGGAAGATCAACCGCGGGAAATTATCAACGCATAATATGGTGACTCACCATAAAGTGGGGGAAGGATCCCACAATAGAGATGAAGAGTCTGACAAAAGGAGGGCAGTAGGGACCCCTCCAGATCTAGCTGAGACTGTGAGGAGTCTCATGGTCGAATTAAAAAGCTGCAAGGCTGACAATGAAAGGATGATGAAAGAACAAGAAGAGAAAACAGAAATTAACGCAATTTTACTGCAGAGTTTATCTGATCTACAAATATAAATGCAACATGAACTTGAAACTCATAAACATGGTCATATCAATGGCCACACTGAGAGGAGCACCTCGAAAAAGGTCCACCCCAGAGGTAAAGGACAAGCGTCGAATGATTCCCCTGAACAGGAAGCTGGCGATTCAAAGAGCTCTTCTAGCAGCAGAACCAGTCCCTATTCCTGAAGGAAACAGAAGACGCAAAAGTCTTCCAAAGGTCAAAAATTTGAAGAATTCAGAAAAGCCAAACCACCCTCCTTCGACAGTGAAATAAAGAAGGGAGAGGAAGCAGAGGCCTGGATTCTTGGACTAAAGAAGTATTTCAGAGTCCATGACTTTTCAAAAAATATGAAGGCCCGAGTGGCCACCTTCAACTTGAATGGAAAGGCTTCCATTTGGTCGGAAGATCTTAAGAATGTGAAAGGGATTCGCGAAGAGGACCTGTCCTGGAAGAAGTTTGAGAAATACTTCCGAAAGAAGTATTTGTCGGAAAAATATTTCAATGAGAAGACCAAAGAGTTTTATGAACTCAAACTAGGACAACTCACTATAGAAGAATATGTCAACAAATTCCTCGATTTGTTGAGGTATGTACCTTATATAAAAGTGGAAAAGGTAAAGGTGCAATGCTTCATCAGTGGACTTCTTAAGTACTATCAGAACATAATTGAATTTGATGAGCCAAAGACTCTAGAAGGCACTATTCAAAAGGTGACCTATTGTCATGAACAGTTTTGGCATCGAGCAGAACCTCGCGAAGGATGGAAACAGAATAATAGTTCAAGATTTCAGAAAAGGGGAGTTAAATCCCCAGAATCTATGAACTATAAGAAGAACCCAAGAATGAGATTCCTATCCTGGAGTATGCACCAGAAAAGTTTTCCCTCCTTGAGCGGAAATAAAACTTCTAGACCCATATCAGTGAAGACTGATAACCCAAGGAGAGAACCTTTGAAATGCATGGGTTGTGGGGAAGAACATCTATTGAGAGACTGTCCACACTGACAATAGAGTAGTCGAAGGAATTATATCATCCAGGAAACTACTACCATCAATGATGTGGCCAGGAGTGTGCCACAAATTCATACAGCCTTCGATAATAACCAATCCGACCACCAAGCTTCAGTAGTGGAAATAGAAGGTATGACTTCCAACCATCTAGTGTCTATTTTAATTGACCTTGGTTCAAATTTGAGTTATATAGCCCCTAAAGCTGTTGATAAGTGTAAACTATAGCCACAAAAACATACCAAGCCATGGTTGGTACAGTTAGCCATTGGCACCAAAAGAAGGGTAGCAGAGGTTATACCAGCCTACCAATTAATGTTGGGTAAATTCCCCACCCAAACAACCCTTAACATATTACCCCTGGGATTGTATGATCTATTGATTGGTATGGACTGGCTGGCCACCCATAAAGCCAGATTGGACTGTTACCATAAAACCTTAGAATGTGTAAGTAAGGAAGGAAAGAGGATAACCCTTCAAGGGATCCGAAAACCTATCTTGGTGAGACAAATATTAGCTCTGCAAATGAGAAAGTATTGCCGAAAGGGATGTCCCCTATATGAAATACAGGTTTTGAAAACAATCGAAGGTGACAAGCCAAGCCTTGACGATCACCCTATCCTGAGAGAATATAGAGATGTATTTCCAGAAGAGGTATCGGGTTTACCTCCGAGAAGGGACATAGACTTCTCGATAGAACTTGCACCAGAAGCAGTGTCGGTGTCTAGGACACCCTATCGGATGAGCACACCCGAATTAGTTGAATTCAAGTTGCAATTAAAAGAAATGATGGATAAGGGCTATATTCAGCCCAGCGTGTCTCCATGGGGAGCACCAGTCTTGTTTGTGAAAAAGAAGGATGGTACCCTTAGACTGTGTATAGATTATAGGCAACTCAATAAGGTAACCATAAAGAACAAGTACCCCTTTCCTAGGATCGATGACCTGTTCGATCAATTGGAGGGTGCGTCTATTTTCTCAAAGATTAATTTGAGGTTAGGATACCATCAAGTCTGAATCAAGGGTGAAGACATCCATAAAAATGCCTTTCGAATGAGGTATGGTCACTATGAGTTTGTGGTGGTGCCATTTGGGTTGACCAATGCCCCTGCCACCTTTATGTGCTTGATGAACAATGCACTCAGCAAATTCTTAGACAAATTTGTGCTTGTTTTTATTGACGATATATTAATTTACTCCGAGAACAGAAAAGAGCATGAAGAGCATATTAGACTTGTGCTGCAAGTGCTAAGAGAACATCATCTCTATGCCAAATTCAACAAATGTGAATTCTTCTAGAAGAAAATACATTACTTAGGCCATGTTCTCTCTGAAGAAGGAGTAGTGGTAGACCCTGACAAAATCGGGTCTATCATGGAATGGCCTACCGCAAAGGATGTTTCAGACATCAGATCCTTTATGGGTTTAGCAGGATACTATAGGAGATTTATAAAAGGATTCTCCAAGATTGGTTGTCCAATCACTGCCCTCCAGAAGAAGGGAACAAAATTCCTATGGACACAGAAATGTGAAGAAATATTTCAAACCCTGAAACATCTACTAACCCATGCACCCATGCTAAAGATCGCCAATCCAGAAGCTGACTTCCTCATGTGCACAAACTCCTGTAAGGAAGGGCTCGGAGGAGTCCTTATGCAGAAGGAAGTGTGATCTTCTATGAATCCCGAAAATTGAACAAGCATGAAGTCAACTATGTGACCCATGATCTAGAACTAGTTGCCATAGTGCATGCCTTAAAAATGTGGAGGCATTACCTCCTGGGAAGAAAGTTTGTACTTATGACAGATCATTGTGGATTGCGATACCTGTTTGATCAACCAAAGCTCAATGCTAGGCAATCTAGGTGGATGGCCCTCCTTAGAGAATTTGATTTTGAAATCAAAGACATTAAAGGAAAGCAAAATAGGGTGGCCGATGCCCTTAGCATAAGTATGAAAACAATTAACCTGGCAGTGATGAGCACCTACGAGACAGATGTCAAGGAAAGAATCAGAAATGCATAAGAAATAGATCCCTTCATCCAGACTATGACCATGTACCTACAACAAGAACCAGCTGGAGTAAAATATGAAGGCTACCAGATGACCAAAGGAGGTATGCTCACTTACAGAAGCAAATTTTATATTCCAAATTGTGATGACTTGAAGAGGTTCATACTAGATGAACTACATAAAAGACCCTATTCTGGTCATGCAAGATACCAGAAGATGATCACGGCCACTAGGAGACAATTCTATTGGCCTAGAATGAAGAAAGACATAGCTGAGTACTTGGCCAAATGAATAGAGTGCCAACAGGTTAAAGTAGAACACCGACACCCAACAGGATTATTACAACCTCTACCAATCCAAGAATGGAAATGGGAAACCATCTCCATGGATTTCATCACTGGATTACCAACATCGACCAAACAGAACGATGCCATTATGGTAGTGGTGTATAAATTGAGCAAGTCTGCCCATTTCATCCCTCTCAAATCCACTTGCAAAGAAATCGACATCGCCCAGGTATTCATGAAAGAGATATTTAGACTACATGGTATGTCGAAAGAGATCGTGTCTGACAAAGACATGAAATTTACTTCTAACTTTTGGAAATCACTGATGGTTGGCTTAGAAACAAAATTACTGTTTAGCACCGCCTATCACCCTCAAAATGATGGATAGACAAAAAGAGTGTACCAAGTACTTGAAGACATGTTAAGAATGCATGTAATGCACCAACCGAAGAAGTGGGAAGACTACCTGCCACTGGTAGAATTCAGCTACAACAACAACTACCAAGCATCCTTAAAGATGAGTCCCTTCGAAGTCCTCTATGGCAGACCATGTAACACTCCAGTCAGTTGGAATAATCCCGTAAACAGGATTTCTTTTGGACCCGACATGTTGAAAGAAATGGAACAAAAAGTGACTCAAATAAAACAAAACCTGAAGGTCGTTCAGAATCAACAAAAAATTTATGCCGACCAAAAGAGAACTCCAAGAGAGTTCAAAGCGGGAGATCTTGTATATCTCAGAGTTAGGCCCAGGAAAAGTTCCCTGAAAATGGGAGCTTGTGCCAAGTTGGCACCTCGGTATTGTGGACCCTTTGAGGTTCTAGATAGAGTGGGACCTGTAGCCTATAGGCTAGCACTTCCTCCCACAGTCAAAGCACATAATGTTTTCCATGTCTCATTATTGAAGAAATATGTACATGATGCTAACCATATAATTGATTGGTCTGTGATTTAGGTGGAACTGGAGGGAGAATTTATACCATAGCCTCAATGCATACTAGACAAAAAGGAAACCCCGCTCCAGAACCGAACCATTGCACAGGTCAAGGTGCAGTGGAAACATTTTGGCCCAGATGAAGCTACATGGGAAATGGAGGATGCCATGAAATGGGCATATCCGATTTTGTTTACACCTGTACATGCATGTCAAATTGATAGATAGAACATCAAGGACGATGTTCCTTTAAGGGATAGGGAATTGTAACACCCTGTTTTCCCCAGTCTATAAAAATAACTATACTGGCCAAGTATTGTGGCAAACTCATAAATGTGAATGTGTGATGTGAATGGACCTTGTGAAAAAGGTCGATGAATGTCAATGATATTATAATATATATATTGTAGGACTGCTGAGAGGGGGATGTGTTGAAAAGAGACCATAATGGCTGAAGAAAGGCAGTGGAAGGCACCTGGAATGGTGGCATTAACTTCCACCAAAACCAATACCGTATTTGGACTTCACTGGCCCGGAGAACCAAAAGCGGCTCATTGGCCCTGAATTAAATGACTTACTAGGTTGGTAGGTAAATGGATCCTCATGAGTAATGAGGGATGGGGGTGAACCGCCCATCCATAGAGTCCTCAGACCTGACCACCGCGAGGAAAATTGTGCCACACACAACCTCACCGAAACGAGAAAAGGCAGGAAGAGTGGGCGATCAAGGGGCAGACGCGAGGGGAAAGAAGAAGAAGAAACTCTGGAAAATATAGAGTGAGTGATAGTGGAGAAGAAGGAGAGTAACTTTTGTTCTCGGTCACTGGTGAATAGAGACTCAGTCTCACAGCATCATGGTCTCAGCTCAGGGGTGGCTAGTGGTAAATCTGTTGGGAGTCGTTGAGCCTACGGTTGGGTGGAAACGAGCACCCCTCTCAGCAGTTGCAATCACATCTGGTGTTATTTCTAATTAGTGTTTCACATATTGCATCTTGAAATGTATATTCTGGCATTTATGATCATCTTGCATCTTGAAATTTATATGCTGACATGCATGCTCATAGTCTGTATAGTTTATGAATGGTTTGAGTATAAGACCGTCCGTGTGGTGTTTTAATCAGAAATGATGACTGCATGGTTTATTGGAAAGACCACGTATTTCTTATGTTTATATGAATATATATACGATGAACTAATACAGGTTTTCAAGTTTTCTCTCGAGAGATTGTTCCTGTGTTTGTCCTACCTGATGCCTTGGATAGATTTCCTCTCGAAAGCACCCTTTCGAGACACTCCCTTACCTTCGAGAAGACCTTCCAGTCTGATCTTCAAAACCTAGTGTAAATTACTTGAGGACCGAAGAAGGATGTTAGAGGTTAAGTCTCAAAACCTTGTATGAGGGAGAACGGTCCTCCCAGAACTCAACATTTTGGCATCTCAGTGCCCAGAATACCCAAGGGCGAGTTTCCTTTCACTCACAAGTCCCGAAACCCCGACTTGCAAAATACTGAAATGACAGTGTGTGGATAAGTATCGAGCATCGGATGAGAACCTGTAGGAAGTTTTGAGGTCAGTCGTGACCGTTAGATTGGAGGAAGACACGAGGGCGTTGGACCCCTTAACCCTTTTCTTTTATCTCCATAAGTGGTAAAGAGATCTGGACCATTGGTTTTCCATGTCCAGGGAGCAGCAGGAGAGTGCCCAACGCAGGATAGATCTGAACCATCAGATCTTAGTTAGAAAACCCGACAGCCGTTGGATCTGTCAGGAGATACGTGAGGGTTAAGCCCTAGTGAACAGAGGCGAAAGTCCCGAAAGAGGAGTTGGTACCGGGATTTCAGAGGTCTCGAGGACAAGAAATAGGGACACTCCATGATGGAATTCCTGAAGCAATCTGGACCATCGATCCATGGAGGACACGTGGTGGAGATCGAGAGTCCATCAGTATTTCGGATACCGGGGATTCAAGTTGATAGAGGATTTGTGTCATCGGGGGTTGCGAGTTGTGAAATCCCGATAACAGAAACCCCGAAATAGTTTTAAGTGTGAATAAGTTTTAGAAGGATGGGATTTGATCGTGACTGTTGATCATCCTGAAAATATCATAACGGTTGATTGCGGGTATAGGTCGCAGCCGCCCATCGGAGGGACACGTGGTTGTCAGTCGACGTTTCGATGTTTCGAAACCCAAGAAACCAAAGGGAAAGAACCCTTGTCTTCGTAGGCCATGAAATCCCGATACCTAAAACCTCGATGCGCTCTATGGCAGAAAGGAGGAGTCTCAAAAGGATCTGGATTTTCCATCTGAGGAGACACGTGGTGAGCGGTTAGAGTTCAGGGAAAGATCTGAAATCCCGTGGACCATTGGATCCAAACCCTCGAGGATCATTGATCTACTACATGAATCCCCATATCAGGATTCGGGGATTGGAGTGACAAGAGTTTTGGAGTCACTGCATCGTGAACTCCCGGTTCACGAAACTCCGAAAAGATCCAAACCCTTGGATCCAAGACATCGAGAGCCGTTGGATGTCATACAAGAACTCAAGTATCGAGTTTCGGGGTTTGAAGAGTCGAAAGACTTGACTCTCTTGCATTTTGAACTCCCAACTACCGAAATCCCGATACAGCCAGGCTCGTCGGATCAAGGGAGGCTTATAGTCGTTGATCTCCCTTTGGAGGGAGACTTCGGAGATTACAGAGTTTTTGAGGATTCCAAAGGGAGAAGAAGAGACATCGCATCACGATTCCCTGAATAGCGAAAAGCTGGTAAGTGCCTTGTCGATTTAGCGTGTGGTCATGGAACAGGGTCATGTGAACAAGACCCAAGCAGGGATATTATCACTCGCCAGCCCTTTGGGGGTTCAACGTTTCGGATTTTGGGATTTTCAAAGTCGTAAGACTCAAATCGCTTATATCGCTGAGTCGTGAAATGAGAAAAGGCACGTAGTTGTTTGGCCTATGGCCATAACCACATATCATATGAGTGTGAATAAGGGGATGGCAAGGTTTGTATCAGGCCCCGTAGCGATTCAGGGAACTATGTTCCTTGTAGAAAAGAAGAAAAAAGGCCAAAAATGTATTATGCCACAGCGGGTATGTGACAATAATCAACATGGCCAGTAACATTGTTGTGGTAATTAAAGCTTGGCAGAGAGAATTTTAGGTATGCGTTCAATGTGAAGGAGGATAAAAGGGACAAAAAAAAATACAGAAGGACCAACTCGTGGTTAGTCAACAACAACTCAAGCAATGATTATGGCAATTCATGGTCAATTAAGACGGAAACAAAGTCAATTTCTAATTATCAAAAATGTGGTCACTCCAGCAAGTAAATTTGTCATTTAAATGGATAAAATCGTGGGTGATTTCTACAGCAACTCAGTCAACTTATGATTATAAAAAACGTGGTCATTCCGGCAAGTAAAGTTGTGATTTAAATGGATAAAATTGTGGGTGATTTCTACAGAAACACAATCAACTTCTGAATATAAAAAACGTGCTCATTCCGGCAAGTAAAGTTGTGATTTAAATGGATAAAATCGTGGGTGATTTCTACAGCAACACAATCAACTTCTGATTATCAAAAACGCGGTCATTCCGGCAAGTTGTGATTTAAATGGATAAAATCGTGGGTGATTTCTATAGAAACACAGTCAACTTGTTATTATAAAAAACGTGGTCATTCTGGTAAGTAATGTTGTGATTTAAATGGATAAAGTCATGGGTGATTTCTACAACAACATAGTTAACTTCTGATTATAGAAAACATGGTCATTCCGGCAAGTAAAGTTGGGATTTAAATGGATGGAATCGTGGGTGATTTCTACATCAACTCAGTCAATTTTGAAGGGAAAAAACATGGCACCCATTAATTGCACATCATGGGCATTAACATGAATCAAATGGTAGAAATTTTTTAAAGCAAAACTTAGTCTTCATCAAGGGAAAAATCAACCCAAAGGTAAAACGAAATGTAGATAGAGAAGTAATGCATTTTCCACAACTCAGTCAAATTTCGAAGGGCAAAAACGTGGCATCCATTAAATGAAAATTGTGGGCATTAACAGGAATCAAATGGTAGTAAATTTTTAAAGCAAAAAAAAGTCTTCATCAAGGGCAAAATCGCCCCAAAGGTAAAATGAAATGCAGACAAGAATAATTCCTCTTTTCCATCGCTAGAAGGCCAATTATAAAAATTTGCAGACATGAAACCATTTCTCTTTTCCATTTCCAGAATACAAAATAAAAAAAAAATGCAGACATGAAACCATTGCGTTTTTTTCTTTTTTCATTGCCAGAATACCCAAAAATTTGCAGACAGGGAATGAATTTGTGCTTCCATTGCTATAACCCCAATACAACGCAGCCAATAGTAAGAGAACACAAGGATTCAATGGGAAGGGTCATGGAATGATTGCATGGGTTCTATCAGTCAAGGCATAGAGAAAACCAACTAGGACACAAGATAATCCACATGCAGAGGTCGTTGCCAGATGGAAGAATCAACAATCATCCAGGGAAAAAACTTCAAGGGTAGCCAGCTAACAGGTTTGTCCTTCGCTCATCATTCTCACATAGAAAAGCAGGGCGTTGAGATCCATAGGTCTTTTAAGGCTAAGGCAACGACCATAGATTAGGCTCCTGGGCGACTTCTCAGGTGAGGACTGGTGAGCTAGGGACGAAGGACAAACAACCCAAAGGTCACAATCAACACAAGAAGTTGGTCAAGACGTGCAAGTAAATGAAGCCATGGGAATCAATCTATCATCGAGCTAGGCTAAGAAAATTTCAGAAAACCATCCAGACAATCAGTTCACTTGCCCAAGTAAAAATGAAGATTCAAGCATAAGTTCTAAAACAATTTACCATATAAATGAAGAAAGCGTACTATTGCCTATTTTGAGTGGATGTCCTGTGTGCTTATTGCAACTCCCACATGCTGATTGGTGAGACTTCACCGGTACCTCCCAGCCAATGATAGGGGTACTCTTCTTCCCGCTTAGCCCCCTGAGCCTCAAAGGGGCCACACACTCACTATCCAGAGATTTCAACTAGCTTCCAGCTCACCTCGCAAGGTCGAGCTACCAGTCCTCACCGAGATGGGTATCCCAACTCCGACAAGTTAAGTCAGTCAAGTAGATATTTATGCATCGTAACGTTACGCAAACAAAAGAGATCCAACCTCCATATCCTCCATTCATTATATAGAGTTTCATGGTTCCTTACTTTCCAAAAATCTTGTTTAGTTAAGTTTTTAAAGTTTAATTCCTAAAAAATCCTCCCCGTACAAGTGTCACCCATCCCCTTCATTCCTCCATAAATTAATTTCTTTAATTAATTAATTATCTTTATTTCCCTCACCCACCTAGAGTTACTCCTAGAATCACTTCTAGGTGTCCCCAATTTCTTTTACAGGTGTTAATGAATTTCCCCACCATTAAATTGCTAGTTCAATTTAAATTAGAAAGCTCTTAAATGGTAGATACTTTACTAAGTTTGACTTTTCTCTTTTTCCCTTTTGTTCTCTTTTTTTGTTTACCTATTTTCCTAGTTTCCTAATATTTTAGATTTTCCTTCTTTCCCCTTTTTAATTAGAACTCAAAAAGGCAGGTGTGAAAATTAACCCTTTTTCCCTTTTATCATTTAATTAGTATATTTTAAATTATCAAAAAGATAAAACAATTAATTCCTTCTTCTTTTTTTAATTTTATTCCAACAGTTTTTTTTTTTTTTTGAATAAATTAAATTTCTTACTCCCTCTGTGTTACAAGATTTAATGAAGATCATACTCTTTATTTATTTTGTTTTTAAATTTTATTTTATATAAATATATATATATTTATATATCAAAATGCTTTTAATAAAAATGATAAAATTTTACCACTATCATGATTTAGACCTAGACCTTAATTTTCGTGATGGGTGACATTTTATTAGGGAAAAAGTTTTTAAAAATTCTTATCACATTGTTTATCCTAAGGCTATCTAGGTTCATGCATTTATCAAAACAACACGACATTCCCTTCAAGATGCACTAGGTGCTCCAAGGGTGCCACTCGCCTCATCTGTTCCCTTGCGTGACGTGCCCTTCAGGATGCACTACATGCTCCAAGGGTGCCACTCGCCTCTTTCCATTTTTCTTGTGCGACGTGCCCTTCAGGATGCACCACATGCTCCAAGGGTGTCACTCGCCTCTTGACTGACTTGGTAGACATAAAAAACACCTGGAGTCAATACTCCGCCAAGTGAACTTGTGGGAGACTAAGGGCCTCTAAGGAATAAGGCCCCCGCCTTATTGCGTGCCCCTTAGAATCATCGTGAGCGACTGTCGCAGTCTTCCCTCATGGCATTGTGGGTCCTCTTGAACTAGGTAAACGTTAACCTACAGTTAAATCCATGGTGGGAGTGTTAGTAGGCTGTGGCAGGGCTGCTGTCCACACCTCTCCCTCAACATCTCTGGTAGTTGTGCGTGACCCCTTTACTCCACATGTGAGTCTGGTCGGCAATCTATCGTCATCCTGCATCATAGACAAGTCATGTCAGAACATATCCATATCATATCATCTAATTAGATGCACTAATATCACAGTAAAACAATCAAACCCCAATGGTACACTCCTTGACTCGATCTGGAGTCCAAGGGGTTCCATTGATGCCTCTGCATCCTCGAGGTCCAAAATCCTACACATTTAGTAAAACTGAGTCAATAGCACCTGTCTATGTCAATGCAGTAAAATAACATGTCATCAACCCATAATGCCTCATAATCAAAATCAAAAGTTTTAATAGCATAATAATCTAGATCACTTGCGAGCAAGTGTCCTCAAATAATAACTTCGCTCAGTGTGCCAGAGAGGGATGTTACATACACCCCCTCTTGGTCTAAACTTCGTCTTGAAGTTTCACAGTATATATGCCAAAATAAAGTGTAACACAGTATCATATGTCTATCTATCAAACAAAAATGGAAACTACTAGCGCATATCATATGCGTCCTCCCAGGTCACCGAGTGTGGAGTATAATTGTCCCACTGGACCTTGACCTGCTCTATCATTCGATGTCGTAGTTGTCGAATGCGATGATCCATGATGCGGATAGACTCAACTATGAGCACCCCCTCATCCAATACCTGCAAGGAACTCATGTCAGTAACATGTGTAGGATCACTAATATAATGTCTCAAAACAGATACATGAAAAACATTGTGCATACGCCTCAAAGAATCAAGCAAGGCTAGTCGATAGGCCATGGGCCCCTTTCTCTCCACAATATCAAAAGGTCTCACAAACCTAGGAGATATTTTATAGCCCTTCCCAAACTTGATCGAAATTTTATGAAGCTTAACCCACAAGAAGACTCGATCGCCAACCTCATAACTACGATCGACATCGTGTGCATCGGCATAACTCTTCTGTCGATCCTACGCTTCTTTAATCTTTTGTCTTATTGTTTGCATTTTATCTTCCATTTCTTGGATCGCTTCTGGTCCCACCAGGACCCTATCCTGAAGCCGATCCTAACTCAAAGGTGTCCAACATGGTCGCCCATAAAGAAACTCGAAAGGCGCCATCTTAATGGTGCTCTGGTAACTGTTGTTGTAAGCGAACTCCACTAGTGGCAAGAATTCTTCCAAACACTTTTGTTGGTGCATCACGTACATGTGCAACATGTTCTCCAAGGTCTGGTTTGTTCATTCAGTCTACTTGTCGGTCTCCGGTTTATACGCAGTACTAATGTTAATTTGGGTTCCCAAGGCCTCTTGGAAACTCATCCAAAATCATCTAGTAAACAACGATCCTCGATCGGATATAATCCTCTTAGGCATGCCATGTAGCCTCACAATCTCACTAATGAAAACTCTAGCTATGTCAGGTGCCTAATATGTCATATGCATAGGAATAAAGTGAGAACTCTTCATCAGAGTGTCTACTACTATGAAAATCAAGTCATGTCTCCTTGCCTTTAGTGGTAATCTAATAATAAAATCCATCGAAATAACCTCCCATTTCGATTCTAGAATAGCGTGTGGTTGTAGTAATCCTACTGGGTGTCTATGTTCAACCTTTACCTGCTGACATTCTATACATCTGGCCACATAGTTTATTATGTCTTCCTTCATTCCCTTCTAGAAGAATAAGGGTTTAACATCTGCCCTCATCTTCATGACTCCCGGGTGAGCCATTTAAAACTGCGATATGAGCCTCACTTAGGATCAACATTCTCAACTTGTTGTTCAGTGGTATGTAGATCTGATTTTTAAACCTCAATAAACCATTGCTATCAAATAAAAATCCTTCAAATCGTGGTACCATCATTTTTTTTTGTCCGATAAAACCCTCGACCTCTTTGTACCAGTCATCGTCATGCTGTAAAGTTTGAATCTTTTCACGTAGATTCGTCTGAAGAGGCAGCACCAAAAAGATGCGTGGTCTTCGACTCAATGCGTTTTCCACTCGGTTCACTGTTCCTTTTATGTAAGTAATCTCGAAGTCGTACTCGCTAAGAAATTTCAATCAATGTCGTTGTTGTGCATTCAGGTTGCTTTGCGTAAAGATGTGTTGTAGTCCACAGTGGTCAGTGTTTAGTTCAAATTTTCATCCAACAAGGTAGTGTCTCCAAACCTTCAAGGCATATATGATGGCTAACAACTCCAAATCGTGCGTCATGTAGTTCTCCTCATGCCTTCTCAGTTTCCTTAAAATGTAAGCGATCACTCATCCATCTTGCATCAAGACTCCACCTAAGCCTTCCTTGGATGCGTCAGTGCATACCAAGAAGTCCATGTCCATGTCTAGGACCTTTAGTATCATTGTTGTTGTCAACAACTCCTTGAGCCTCTAAAATGCTTCTGCGCATTTCTTGGTCCAAATAAACTTCTTGTTTTTCTTCTGCAATTCCGTGATCGAATTTGCTATCTTCAAAAACCCCTCGACGAATTGTCGATAGTATCTTTCTAACCCCATGAAGCTACACACTTCCAAGACATTCGTTGGTGCAGGCCATTCCATAATGGCCTCGACCTTTGCTGGATCCACAGTGATACCTTCACCGGAGATGACATGCCCTAAGTAGTGGATCTTCGATTGATAAAATGAGCATTTGGATAACTTCCCAAACAATTTGTTCTCTCGCAGACATTGTAGTACCAAGCGAAAGTGCTCATCATGCTCCTCCATCGTCTAAGAGTAAATCAAAATATCGTCAATGAATACTTGGATGAAATTGTCCAAGTACTCGCGGAACACCCCATTCATCAAACTCATAAATACCCCTGGGGAATTCTTCAGTCCAAACGGTAAAACAATAAACTCATAATGTCCAAACCTCTTCTTAAAGGCGGTCTTATGGATGTCATCTTCCTTAATCCATAACCGGTGATACCCTGATCACAAATCTATCTTTGAGAACATCGTCATGCCCTTCATTTGATCGAACAAATCATCAATCCTCGACAATGGATATTGATTCTTGATCGTGGCCTTGTTCAATTAACGGTAGTCAATGCATAGCCTCCACGACCCATCCTTCTTTCATATGAAAATAACAGGTGCACCCCACGGTTACACACTAGGACGTATCAGTCCCAGGTCCAACAACTCCTTCAGTTGCATTCTCAACTCCTGTAACTCTAGGGTTGACATCTGATAAGGCGTTCTAGCTATCGGTTTGGTTCTGTTCTTGGTTTTAGGTCTATAGTAAACTCCAATTCCCTCTCTGGCAGCATCCTAAGTAACTCCTCTGAAAATACGTCCGCAAACTCTCTCACCACTGGAAGGTGTTCTAAACCTTCCGCTTATCCCTTCTCATTTAACGCAAGGATCGCAGAAATCTTGCACCCCTTGTGCATGCTCTTCCGTAGTTGTAAGGAAGAGATGAACCTCAGGGAAACTCCCTAGCTCCATCCTACAATCACATGTCTTTGTGCCTCATCATCAACTAGGCTCAACCATTTTGTCTTACAGTTGCGTATCGCCTCATGCAATTCCAACTAGTCCATACCAATTATGACATCATAAGATCCTAATATCATGACGTACAGGTTGGCCCTTGTGAAAAACTCTCCCAGGTTAAGGAAACAACCTGTAACATTTCCTCCCACCTTTTGTTTGGCTCTCGAGGCCATCTCTACGAAGCTAAACTTATCTTGTTTGACTACCTTTACCTTAATCCTTTTTAGCGCTGCACTAGAAATGAAACTCTCGGTAGCACTAAGATATATCAAAATACTAAGGGTCTGGTCAGCAACGGTACCTATCGTCTCAAGCATAGTCGACTGATTCTCTTCCTGGCGGTTATTCACCACTGCATGAATCTGATGGGCCTTGCCCATATCTCCCATGCTAGTGGGTCTGACTGATCCAGATGCTCTAGTCCTCTCCACCGGGTAGTTGCGTTGGTAGTGTGGCTCCCCACATGTCCAACACCCCTTCTTCGGCCCAGTAGTCCTAGTACTCGAAGTAGAAGGTGACGACCCTCTGACCTAGAATCCTGGTCTATTCTACTGAACAGGCCTAAACTGCTGCTAGCGAAAGCAGACCCCCTCGCGTCAGTCGCTGAGGTGTAGTGAAAGCAGACCCCCTCTAGAAGCCACGATATCCTAACATATTTCTGGATGGTGTTTGATGCTGTTGTACTCCAGAAGACACCTACCCTACTGGTCTCGTTGGAGTCCTAGTCTGACCCCCGCTGATAATCTCCTCCTCTGGTATGAGGGCCTTCTAGACGACATCATGCAAGGTTTGAGGCATCAAAATCTTGATCTTTGCATGTATTCTTCTGTTAAGGCCCAACACGAACCTGTTGACCTTAAGTTTCTCAGTGTTAAGGTGTGGAGCATACTGGAGCAGCTCCATAAAACAGGCCTCATACTCGGGTATCGTACGACTACCCTGTCATAAGACATTGAACTCATTGAACTGACGCTCAATGAATTCTTCTGAAAGGTACCTCTCTCGGAACCGTTCCTTAAACAATTCCCATGATACGTCTTTGACGACCACTTTCAGTTGTGGTAGGAGTGTCTTCCACCATAGAAGAGAGCTTCCTTTTAGTTGGAATACCACCATACAGACCTTCATGTTGGAGGTATAATCGCGAAGTGCAAAGCACATCACCATATTCTCCAACCATGCATCGGCGGCTGCGCCGTCCGGGGCACCAAAAAACTCGAGAAATTTGACTTTCTCAAGTTCATGGTGAACGCTACCAGTACCGACTAGAATGCGTGGTGGAACCTCAAGGGGTGTCGGTACCCTGGCTTCATCTCCGTCCAAACGACTGATCAGTGCCTTAGACATGCACTGAAAAGATCTCATCATTCCAACAACATCATCAATTGCTATCTTCTCCTGTCCAACAACCTGCTCGTCTCCCTGGGGGTTAGATCCCTTGGGCATGGATGCTACTGGAGGCGTCATGCCTCCTCCCCTAGCACCCCGTCGTCTGCCTCTGCGACATCCTCTAACCATGATTACTTGCATGAATACAAGTCAACTCAATTAGTAACCTTATAATCAAATCGTATCAACGAAATCCATAGTGATCCCAAATCGTGGGTTGAACCTGCTCTGATACCACATGTAACATCCCCATCTGGTACAACTCCTACGATGTACAACCGGTAAAAGAACCCTTAATATTTTTTTTTTTTTTTGTGTGTGTGTGGGTGTAGGAAGGTAATAATGACATTATACTCAACATCGCAACACGATGATGAACACAACGCATGAAACTCACGCGACAACAACATAATGACCTAACATAAAAGCACATCAAGCACCTGGAAGCAATGTACAACATTCAACCGATGAAGAATAAGAATGACTACCCACCTTTCCTACCCTGCAATGGTTAGGACCTCCAGGACACATAAGAAATTCTCAAGCCCAGGTTCCCATCGATTTTGACCATTTAAGGTCTCAAGGCTGGCAACTGTTCTGAGGAACAAGGAGGTGTCTACATCCCACCCGACATAAGAAGACGAAGCGTAATAAGCTAAGGACAATCATCCTAACAACCACACGCACCCAAAATTAATTACACAAGTAACTAGAACCCTTACAATGAGCATCCAAGAAGATTAAATTTTTAAAAAACCAAGTACAAACATTAATTAAAATGAACAACAACACCCTCAACAGGAAGTGCAATATAAAAATGACTTCGTCAACAACCCAACCATTAATCAAGGTTAAATGGTCAATATCTATGATTTAAATTGGCATTAATTACAGATCAATTAACCAGTCTAAATTCCATTAGTCAACAAGTTACCAACTGAACTTAACATGAATTACGACTCAATTTAGCATGTCTGAGTTACCAATTAGGAAATATCTATAAATCCAACTAACATCAATTACATATCTAAATTAACAAATCTAAAATTTGCAATCTAGTCTTTACTCACGATACAAATTTAAATATTTATTACAACCTAAATGGACAATTCTATATTAATCTGAATCCCCATCCAATTATCCATAAACTTGAATAACAACATTAACATTCTTAAAGTGGAATTCTACCATTAGCACTTATAAGAAATTAAATCTGAACATGTAGTCTAGCTATATCGATCGAACTAACAATGCTAGCGGTCTACTATCATAGAGAAGGGAAATGCTAACTATTAACATTGTTGTAGCAATTTAACAAGGTCATTATCATAGTGGCTACATGACAATTAATATAGCATTAGAAAGATAGTTTACATGACTGTTTTCATAATAAGTAATATAGCAATAAGAAGGCATTTAACATTCTAGTTAACATACAATTAACATAACATTAACAAGGCAATTTGTATGACTGTTAACATAACCACTCATAGCACAATAACTAGGTGATTTATATAACTATTGACTATTTAACTCGCTGTGGCATTTAATCAATAGAAGGAATTTGTTGACCAATAACATTGTTGTAGCAATTGTTCTGGCAATTAATAAGGCAAAAATATAGCATTTTGTATTGCAATTAACATGGCCTTTAACAGAAAAAGGAGGTTGCTAACCATTAACATTGCTGCAACAATTATTCTAGTAATTAATAAGGCAACAAAATAGCATTTATTATTGCAGTTAACATGATAATCAACATGGYCAGTAACATTGTTGTGGTAATTAAAKCTTGGCAGAGAGAACGCTGGGTATGCGTTCAATGTGAAGGAGGATAAAAGGGACAAACAAAACTGCAGAAGGACCAACTCGTGGTCAGTCAACAACAACTCAAGCAATGATTAAGGCAAGTTGTGTTCAATTAAGACGGAAACAATGTCAATTTATAATTATCAAAAATGTGGTCACTCCAGCAAGTAAAGTTGTGATTTAAATGGATAAAATCATGGGTGATTTCTACAACAACACAGTCAACTTCTGATTATCAAAGGCATGGTCATTCTGGCAAGTAAATTTGTGATTTAAATGGATGAAATCGTGGGTTATTTCTACAACATCACAGTCAACTTGTGATTATAAAAAACGTGGTCATTCTGACAGGTAAAGTTGTGATTTAAATGGATAAAATCGTGGGTGATTTCTACAGCAACACAGTCAACTTCTGATTATAAAAAACGTGGTCATTTCGGCAAGTAAATTTGTATTTAAATGGATAAAATCGTGGGTGATTTCTACAACAACACAGTCAACTTCTGATTATCAAAAACGTGGTCATTCCGGCAAGTAAATTTGTGATTTAAAAGATAAAATTGTGGGTGATTTCTACAACAACACAGTCAATTTTTTTATTATAAAAAGCGTGGTCATTCCAACAACTAAAGTTGTGATTTAAATGGATGGAATTGTGGGTGATTTCTACATCAACTCAGTCAATTTCAAAGGGCAAAAATGTGGCACCCATTAATTGCAAATCGTGGGCATTAACAGGAATCAAATGGTAGCAAATTTTTAAAGAAAAACTCAGTCTTCATCAAGGGAATAATTTCCCCAAAGGTAAAACTAAATGTAGATAGAGAAATCATTTGTTTTCCGCAACTCAGTCAAATTTCGAAGGGAAAAAACGTGGCATCCATTAAATGAAAATCATGGGCATTAACAAGAATCAAATGGTAGCAAATTTTTAAAACAAAACACAGTCTTCATCAAGGGAAAAATTGCCCCAAAGGTAAAACGAAATGCAGACAAGAACAATTCCTCTTTTCCATTGCCAAAAGGCCAATTATAAAATTTTCCAGACATGAAACCATTTCTCTTTTCCATTGCCAGAATAGAAAATAAATAAAAAATGCAGACATGAAACCATTGCATTTTTTTTTTCATTGCCTGAATACCCAAAAATTTGTAGACAAGGAATCAATTCGTGCTTCCATTGCTATAACCCCAATACAACGTAGAAAATAGTGAGAGAACACAAGGATCCAATGGGAAGGTTCATGGAATGATTGCAGGGGTTCTATTAGTCAAGGCATAGAGAAAACCAAGCAGGACACAAGATAATCCACACGTAGAGGTCGTTGCCAGATGGCGAAATCAACAATTAGCCAGGGACAAAGCATCAAGGGTATCCGGCTAATAGGTTCATCCTTTTCTCATCATCCTCACGCATAAAAGAAGGGCGTTAAGATCCATAGGTATTTTAACACTAAGGAGACGACCGTAGATCAGGCTTCTAGCTGACTGCTCAGGTGAGGACTAGTGAGATAGGGACGAAAGCTAAACAAACTGAAGGTCACAATCAACACAGTAAGGTGGTCAAGATGTGTGGGGAAATGAAGCCATGGGAGTCAATCTATCATCGAGCTAGGCTAAGAAAATTTCAGAAAACCATTTAGACAATCCGTGCACTTGCCCAAGTAAAAATGAAGATTCAAGCATAAGTTCTAAAACAATTTACCATACAAACAAAGAAAGCATGCCATTTCCTATTTTGAGTGGATGTGATGCAGGAGCATCGCCAACACATCAAGCGAGCCAGCGCGAAAGCGGAGGACAGCTGGACAAGCCATCAGAAAATTTTGAAATTGCCTTGAAATTGTTGCGCGATATTAATGAGTCATTTAATATGAAGTGCCTTTGTATATTGTATTGGACCTTGAGTGGATAGCTCTCATCCTTTGGTAGATAGACGACATTTAAATTAGTTAATGCAGGTAGATAGGATTCTAATTCTAGACTAGACAGTTTTAGATAGGAGGAGGGAAACCGGATATAGACACCCTCATTGTACCATTGTAACATTAGCCTGAGCCTGAGCATAGGAGAGAATCCAGGAAGAGAAGAGCATGCAGAGAATTGTATGAAGAACACCCATGTACAAACATTTGAATTAATAGAAGAAGCTTTGATTCAAATTCATGGCTTGTGTTGTTCTCTGTGTGATGATGTTGATATGCTCATGAATGTTTGCTTCCTGTTATGCATTTGCTTTTATATGCTGTGTATATCATTTCATGATTGAATTGAAGTCTGAAAGGGAGATAGAATGAGTTTCAATTGTTTCTCTATTTGAGCGAGAGGATTCCTGCAAGGAGTGCAGTCGAATTGTCCGCAAGGAGTGTGTTGATAGAAGGGTTCAGTTAGAGATAGCTTTTGTCCTCATTTCCTCAAACGTGCAGTTAGGCACAGTGTCGTGTAAGGAGTGCGCAGGCCAGGTAGAAGTCTCAGGGTTGCGGACCTGAGTGAATATTTGTCATACTGTTGTTGTCGGCGTGCGCAGAGTCAAGGGACTTCAACACTCAGTCGAGGTTGAAGGCTTGCCGCAAGGAGTGTGTGCAAAAGGTTTCAAAATACTTAGATTCATAGCAAAGCTCAGGAGTGATAAGGCCTCAGAGTTGTTGAAGGACAGTGGTTGAAGTTGCACTTTGAATATCAAGAAGAAGCTTCAAGCTTGCGAGCAGGCGGGCGAGTTTCGTTGAGAGGAATGCAGTCGTTTCGCAGAATCATCAAAGGAAGAACAGATGGTCGAAATCCCCTCAGGAGATTTTCATGAAATTCTGAGGGTCGTTGGATCCTACAGAGGTGCAAGGAGGTTATGGCGAGAACGTCAGAAGGTTTTAATCTCAGGAGGGTAGAGCGTCGATCCAAGTGACAAGGACCGTCGGATCTACATGTGATATCGTGTATCAGGGATTCGCAAGTCGAAGCTCCAAGTTGTTGCAACGATAATTGCGATATTGTGATCCGCGATATCCCGAAGAGCCTAGAACTGTCCATCAATTGGGACACGTGTCAGAATATTTGAGGAAGTCGAAATTCGGGGCATCGGAGATTTCAGAGACAAGATGCTCTGGTAGTTTGGAATCGCGATCCGCGATATCCCCGACGAGAGAAGGTGTGTGGGGCCACAACAGGAGTTAGTGGAGGACAGGTGGCGTACCATATCGGGAATCGGGGAAAGGAAAGTTCCAAATCCATTGACATTAGGATTCACAATCCCACGAGGTCCGAAATCCCGACGAGGTGACGAGACCATTGAAAAGTCAACCCATGAGTGCATAGGAGTTTCGGCGCATCGGGTTTGGAAGTCGGTAAATCGAGTGGTTTGATATCGCGAGTAGTGAAATCACGATAAGGAAAGTACCGATAGGAGGAAGTCAACGTTGACCAGGCATTGGGTCTCAGGGTTTCGAGAGCCCAGTGATCAACCATTAGATTCGCAAAGTCGCGAGTACCGATTTCCCGATAAGTAAAAGGAGGGAAGTTGCGCGAGGAGAACTGTGGGTGTGGATTTCCCGATAGGGAAATAGAAGAACCTTGGAGTTCTTTAGGCTGAGGAAAGAGAAGATCCTGTGTGAGCGGGCGTGCCTGCGGGTGCGGCTGCGTCAGAGTGGTATCAGAGCAAGAATATTTCTTTGCTTTCTATAGCAGGGAAGAAGGAAATTCACCATGCCGCCAAGGAGAGAAAGGAAATCACCCGATCCAGAAGATAGGGAGGTGAGAAGAAGAGACAGGCAAGCAACAAATCTAGAAATGGAGAGACAAATGCATGATCTCTGTGTGAGACTCGAGGACATGGAGACAACACAAAGACGCACAGCTAGTGCAGGGGATCTTATTGATTCCGAGAGCGAAGTTGAGGCTGAACGAGAGGAAGAAGTTGCAGCCGAAGATGCATCAAACGAGCGGTTGATCAAAGCTATTTCTAGAATGGGTGCAAAGGCAAAGATGGACATTCCAGTTTACGAGGGAAACTTGGATGCAAAGGAGCTTCTAGATTAGATTAGAGCTCTAGACACATACTTCGACTATGAAGATGTCGAAGAAGATAAGAAAGTCAAGCATGCTGTCACGTGCTTGAAAGGACATGCAGCATTGTGGTGGGATGAGCTACAAGCTGATAGACGCTACAAGGGCAAGCCAAAGATTAAAATTTGGGATCGAATGATTGAAAAGATGAAGGCAAATTTCATCCCTAGAGATTATCAAATTACTATGTTCAGGAGAATGCAGAACCTGAGACAGAAGCTGATGATAGTGAAAGAATACAAGGAGGAATTCTATCGATTGAATATTAGGGCAAGTCATCAGGAGAGCGATGATGAGAAGGTTGCTAGATATCCGAATGGTCTAAGATACGACATTCAGGTTGAATTGAGCATGGTAACCATCTGAATGGTGGAGGATGCTTATCATATGGCTCTAAAAGCTGAAGAGAAGTTGAGCTGAAAACAAAGTCAGAGGGGCCGAGGCAGAAGCCAGCCCAGAGGCAAAGCAATTTCCCAGGACAAATACCAGAAGCCTAAGGAAGAATGGAAGAAACCTCAGACTCGTGCAGAGAGAGGTGGAAGTTCGCAGCGGGGGCCATATGTTGAACAGAGAGGGAAACATACAGAGCAGAGCGGAGGATATGCTGACAACAATACTTTTCCTCGTACCAGAGGTAGAGGAAGAGGAAAAGGTGGAGTAATCACATGCTTCACATGTGGGAATAATGGGCACAAGTCTTACGAGTGTCCAGAGAAAAAGAAGGATGCTGGAGAATCTCACATCACCGAAGCACAGAGGCGGGATGTTGAGGCCGAAGATGAAAAAGGCGAAAGGTCATTGATGATGCGTAAAGTCCTTTTGACACCTGAGAAGGAGGTGGAGAGTTCAGTCCAAAGGACCAGACTTTTTAGGACTTCTTGCAAGACCAAGGATAGGGTGTGCAAGGTCATCGTAGATAGTGATAGCATGGATAATCTCGTATCCACAGAGATGGTAGAGAATCTGGAGCTGGAGACGACTTATCATCCCAGCCCATACAAAGTTTCATGGCTACAGAAAGGACACCAGGTAACTGTTACTAAACAATGCTTGGTTGAATTCAAAATAGGTGGATATAATGATAAGATCTTATGTGATGTTATTCCYATSGATGTTTKTCATCTATTGYTGGGTAGACCATGGMAATATGACARAAATGTGATTCATGATGGCAGAATGAACACATATACCCTGGAGAAGAATGGGAGAACCCATATGTTGCTTCCGATAAAGGATAAGGAGGTAAAGTCGGAAGTAAGCAACACAGTACTTCTCATGAGTGGGAAGGAACTTCTTACAGAGGTGAAGAAGAAGGAAGATCCATAATTCTTTGTGGTCAGGAAACCGAGGATTGTTCTGACTAGTACAAGAGTGGATGATTTACCAGATGAGATTCAGGAACTGCTGGAAGAGTTCGCTGACATCATGGTAGACGAATTACCTCATTCGTTGCCACTGATGAGGAGTGTGAGTCATCATATTGATATCATACCAGGAGTCAGTTTGCCAAATAAATCCGCGTATAGGTTGACGCCGCAAGAAAATGAAGAGGTTAAGAAGCAGGTCTAGAAGTTATTGGACAAAGGTTTAGTCAGGGAAATCTTGAGCCCGTGTGTTGTTCCAATAGTACTCAGTCCGAAGAAGGATGGAGGTTGGAGAATGTGTACCGATTTGAGGGTGATCAACAAGATAACCATCAGGTACAGGTTTCCATTGCTGAGAATGGATGATCTGATGGATTGCCTGAGTGGGGAAAAGTATTTTTCAAAGATTGATTTGAAAAGCGGGTATCACCAGATTCGCATGAGAGAAGGCGATGAGCTGAAAACAACATTCAAGAAAAAAGAAGGTTTGTATGAATGGCTTGTCATGCTGTTTGGCTTAACAAATGCACCGAGTACCTTTATGAGGTTAGTGAATGAAGTCCTGAGGGATTTCATCGGGAGGTTCGTCATTGTGTATTTGGATGACATACTGATTTATAGTAAATCAATGGCAGAACACTTGAAGCATTTGGCTACAGTGATGAAGATATTACAGTAGGAGAAGTTCTTGATTAATATGAAGAAGTCCTCATTCATGAAGACAGATCTCATTTACTTGGGTTTTGTTATTTCGGTGAATGAGTTGAGAATGGATCCAGATAAGGTATAAGTAATCAAGAATTGGCCATCACCAAGGAATGTGTTCGAGGTGAGAAGTTTTCATGGATTGGCTAGTTTCTACCGGAAGTTCATCAGGAATTTCAGTGGAATTAGAGCAGCGATTATGGATACATTGAAGAAGAGGAATAAGTCTTTTCACTGGACAACAGAGGCTGAGAAGAGCTTCAATCTGTTGAAGTGGAAGATCATAGAACAACCGGTTCCGGTGTTGCCGAATTTCCATAAAACATTTCAGGTGAAATGCGATGCAAGTGGGTTTGCCATAGGAGCGGTCTTGAGTCAGGAAGACAGGCTGATTGCATATTTCAGCGAGAAGATGAATGAAGAAAAATTGAAGTACTCCACGTATGATAAGGAGTTTTATGCTATCATACAGGTGTTGAATAAGTGGAGGCATTACTTGATCCCAAAAGAATTTGTTTTGTATAGTGATAACCACGCATTACAGTTTGTGACTCAATAGGGGAAGTTGAATCAGAAACATGCAAAATGGGTAGAGTATATGCAGAATTTCACATTTGTGATTAACCACATTTTGGGTACTGCTAAAAAAGTGGCTGATGGTTTGAGCAGGAAGTGTTTGCTGTTACAGGAGTTTCGAGTCAAAACATTAGGTTTTGCATATCTTAGGGACATGTAGACAGGGGATGCAGATTTTGCAGAAGCGTATGAAGCAGATGAGAATCCAGTTCTCAGAGACAGAATCCCTTGGATAGACTATATGATCCAGGAAGGATTGTTGTTCAGAGGAAATCAACTGTGTATTCTGAATTGCTCCATGAGGGAGAACTTGTTAAAGGAGAAGCACAGTGGTGGATTGGCAGGACATTTTGGCCATGATAAGACATTCACGAAGCTGAGCGAGTCATACTTTTGGCCAGGAATGTGAGAAGAGGTCAAGAGGTTCATTGACAGATGTCGAATTTTCCAGCATTCGAAGGGGAGGAAGCAGAATGCAGGTTTTTATCAGCCATTTCCCATACCAGAGAGATTGTGGGAGGCGATAAGCATGGATTTTGTATTGGGGTTGCCAAGGACACAAAGAGGTGTTGATTCAATCTTTGTGGTAGTGGATAGGTTTTCTAAAATTGCACATTTCATTCCATGCCAGAAGACCAACGATGCGACTCACATCACAAATGTGTTCTTCAAAGAGGTCATTCGACTTCATGGGTTGCGGAAAAGAATAGTTTCGGACAGAGACACTAAACTCATAGGGAACTTTTGGAGGACACTATGGAAGAAGCTGGGAACTAATTTGTCATTTAGTTCAACTTATCATCCTCAGATGGATGGACAGACGGAAGTGGTCAACAAAAGTCTTTGAGACTTGCTGAGAATCTTGGTGATAGAGCACCACAACAGTTGGGACAGTATATTGCCACAGGAAGAGTTCGCATATAACAACTCAGTGAATCAGAGTACAGGAAGAAGTCCATTTCAGATTGTATATGGGATGCAACAGAGAGGAGTTTCTGAGTTAAGGGATTCAAAACAAACTACTACTCGCAGCTCTAGTGTAGAAGAATTTGTTGATGCGATGAAAGAACTTCACAGCAGGGTGAAGGAGCGGTTGTTGAAATCAAGCCAGGAGTATAAACGCAGAGCCGATTAGCATAGAAGACAACTTCAGTTTGAAGTTGGTGATCTAGTTCCGACACATTTAAGGAAAGAGAGGTTCCCGAGAGGAACATACAATAAATTGAAAATAAAGAAAATCGGACCATGCAAGGTCTTGAAGAAATTCGGAGAAAATGCTTATGAGATTGAGCTACCAGATGGGATCGGGATATCTCCGATATTCAATATCGCAGATTTATACCCATACAGGGCTGGAGAGGTAGAGACTGGAACTGAGGAACCAGTGATCCAGTGGATGAAACAGATGCCAGTTGCAGAAAATCTACAGATGGAATGCATACTAGACAAGAGAGTGGGTAAGAAGACCAGGAGGAAAGAATACTATGAGTATCTGGTCAAATGGAAGGGCCACCCAGTGGAAGATGCCAGTTGGGAAAACGAAGCAGAGATACAGAAGCATGGACATATTGTGCAGGAGCTCATGGACAGGAGCCCATGAAATTTTTCAAGCAAGGGAGTATGATGCAGGAGCATCGCCAACACATCAAGCGAGCCAACGCAGAAGCGGAGGACAGCAGGACAAGCCAACACAAAATTTTGAAATTGCCTTAAAATTGTTGCGTGATCTTAATAAGTCATTTAAGATGAAGCAACTTTGTATATTGTATTGGACCTTGAGCAGATATATATCATCCTTTGGTAGATAGACGACATTTAAATTAGTTAATGCAGGTAGATAGGATTCTAATTCTATACTAGACAATTTTAGATAGGAGGAGGGAAATCAGATATAGACACCCTCATTGTACCATTGTAACATTAGCCTGAGCCTAAGCCTGAGCATAGTAGAGAATCCAGGAAGAGAAGAGAATGCAGAGAATTTTATGAAGAACACCCATGTACAGACATTTGAATTAATAGAAGAAGCTTTGATTCAAATTCATGGTTTGTGTTGTTCTCTGTGTGATGATGTTGATATGCTCATGAATGTTTTATTCCTGTTATGCATTTTCTTTTATATGTTGTGTATATCATTTCATGATTGAATTGAAGTCTAAAAGGGAGATAGAATGAGTTTCAATTGTTTCTCTATTTGAGCCAGAGGATTCTTGCAAGGAGTGCAGTCGAATTGTCCGCAAGGAGTGCGTTGACAAAAAGGTTCAATTAGAGATAGCTTTTGTCCTCATTTCCTCGAAGGTGCAGTTAGGCACAGTGTTGTGCAAGGAGTGCGTAGGCCAGGTAGAAGTCTCAGGGTTGCGGACCTGAGTGAATCTTTGTCAGACTGCTACTGCCGGTGTGCCCAGAGTCAAGGGACTTCAACACTCAGTCGAGGTTGAAGGGTTGCCGCAAGGAATGCGTGCAAAAGGTTTCCAAAGACTTAGAGTCATAGCAAAGCTCAGGAGTGATAAGGCCTCAGATTTGTTGAAGGGCAGTGGTTGAAGTTTCACTTTGAATATTAGGAAGAAGCTTCAAGTTTACGAGCATGCGAACGATTTTCATGGAGAGGAGCGCAGTCGTTTCGCAGAATCATCAAAGGAAGAACGGACGGTCGAAATCCCCTGAGGAGATTTTCACGAAGTTCTGAGGGCCGTTGGATCCTGCGGAGGTGCAAGGAGGTTACGGCGAGAACGTCAGAAGGTTTTAAGCTCAGGAGGGCAGAGCGTCGATCTGATTCACAAGGACCGTTGGATCTACACGTGATATCGTGTATCGAGGATTCGCAAGTCGAAGATCTAATTTGTTGCAACAAGAATTGCGATATCGCGATCCGCGATATCCCGACGAGCCTAGAATCATCCATCAATTGGGACGCGTGTCAGAAGATTTGAGGAAGTCATAATTCGGGGCATTGGATATTTCAGAGACAAGATTCTTTGGTAGTTTGGAATCGCGATCCACGATATCCCCGATGGGAGAAGGTGTGTGGGGCCACAATAGGAGTTAGTGGAGGATAGGTGGCATACCATATCGAGAATCGGGGAAAGGAAAGTCCCGAATCCATTGACATCAGGATTCGCGATCCCACGAAGTCCAAAATCCCGACGAGGTGACGGGATCGTTGAAAAATCAACCCACGAGCGCATCGGAGTTTCGACGCATCGGGTTCAGAAGTTGGTAAATCGATTGGTTCGATATCACAAGTAGCGAAATCGCGATAAGGAAAGTACTGATAGGAGGAAGTCAGCGTTGACCAGGCATTGGGTCTTGGGGTTTCGAGAGACCAGTGATCAACCATTAGATTCACGAAGTCACGAGTACCGATTTCCCGATAAGTAAAAGGAGGGAAGTCGCGCGAGGAGAACTGTGGGTGCGGATTTCCCTATAGGGAAATAGAAGAACCTTGGAGTTCTTCGGGACGAGGAAAGAGAAGATCCTTTGTGAGCGGGCGTGCCTGCAGGTGCGGCTATGTCAGAGTGGTATCAGAGCAAGAATATTTCTTTTCTTTCTGTAGCAGGGAAGAAGGAAATTCACCATGCCGCCAAGGAGAGAAAGGGAATCACCCGATCCAGAAGATAGGGAGGTGAGAAGAAGAGGTAGGCAAGCAACAAATCCAGAAATGGAGAGACAAATGCATGATCTCCGAGCGATACTTGAGGAAATGGAGACAACACAAAGACGCACAACTAGTGCAGGGGATCTCAATGATTCCGAGAGTGAAGTTGAGGCTGAACGAGAGGAAGAAGTTGCAACCGAAGATGCATCAAATGAGCGGTTGATCAAATATATTGCCAGAATGGGTGCAAAGGCAAAGATGGACATTCTAGTTTATGAGGGAAACTTGGATGCAGAGGAGCTTCTAGATTGGATTAGAGCTCTAGACACATACTTCAACTATGAAGATGTCAAAGAAGATAAGAAAGTCAAGCATGCTGTCACGCGCTTGAAAGGACATGCAGCATTGTGGTGGGATGAGCTACAAGCTGATAGACGCTGCAAGGGCAAGCCAAAGATTAAAAGTTGGGATCGAATGATTGCAAAGATGAAGGCAAAGTTTATCCCTAGAGATTATCAAATTACTCTGTTAAGGAGGATGCAGAACCTGAGACAGAAGCTGATGACAGTGAAAGAATACACAGAGGAATTCTACTGATTGAATATCAGGGCAAGTCATCGGGAGAGCGATGATGAGAAGGTTGCTAGATATATGAATTGTCTGAGATATGACATTCAGGATGAATTGAGCATGGTAACCATCCGAACGGTGGAGGATGCTTATCAGATGGCTCTGAAAGCTGAAGAGAAGCTAAGCCAAAGACAGAGTCGGAGGGGCTGAGGTAGAAGCTATCCCAGAGGCAAAGCAATTGCCCAGGACAAATACCAGAAGCCCAAGGAAGAATGGAAGAAACCTTAGACTCGTGCAAAGAGAGGTGGAAGTTCGCAGCGGGGGCCATATTTTGAACAGAGAGGGCAGCATACAAAGCAGAGCGGAGGATATGATGAAAACAATACTTTTCCTCATACCAGAGGTAGAGGAAGAGGAAGAGGTGGAGTAATCACATGCTTCACATGTGGGAAGAATGGGCACAAGTCTTACGAGTGTCCAGAGAAAAAGAAGGATGTTGGAGAATCTCACATCACCGAAGAACAGAGGCAGGATATTGAAGCTGAATATGCAGAAGGCGGAAGATCATTCATGATGCGTAAAGTCCTTTTGACACCTCAGAAGGAGGTGGAGAGTTCAGTCCAAAGGACCAGACTTTTTAGGACTTCTTGCAAGACCAAGAACAGGGTGTGCAAGGTCATCATAGATAGTGATAGCATGGATAATCTCGTATCCACAGAAATGGTAGAGAAGCTGGAGCTGGAGACGACTGATCATCCCAGCCCATACAAAGTTTCATGGCTACAGAAAGGACACCAGGTAACTGTTACTAAACAATGCTTGGTTGAATTCAAAATAGGTGGATATAATGATAAGATCTTATGTGATGTTATTCCYATSGATGTTTKTCATCTATTGYTGGGTAGACCATGGMAATATGACARAAATGTGATTCATGATGGCAGAATGAACACATATACCCTGGAGAAGAATGGGAGAACCCATATGTTGCTTCCGATAAAGGATAAGGAGGTAAAGTCGGAAGTAAGCAACACAGTACTTCTCATGAGTGGGAAGGAACTTCTTACAGAGGTGAAGAAGAAGGAAGATCCACAATTCTTTGTGGTCAGGAAACCGAGGATTGTTCTGACTAGTACAAGAGTGGATGATTTACCAGATGAGATTCAGGAACTGCTGGAAGAGTTCGCTGACATCGTGGTAGACGAATTACCTCGTTCGTTGCCACTGATGAGGAGTGTGAGTCATCATATTGATCTCATACCAGGAGCCATTTTTCCAAATAAAGCCGCGTATAGGTTGACGCCGCAAGAAAATGAAGAGGTTAAGAAGCAGGTCTAGAATTTATTGGACAAAGGTTTAGTCAGGGAAAGCTTGAGCCCATGTGTTGTTCCAATAGTACTCAGTCCGAAGAAGGATGGAGGTTGGAGAATGTGTACCGATTCGAGGGCGATAAACAAGATAACCATCAGGTACAGGTTTCCATTACTGAGAATGGATGATCTGATGGATTGCCTGAGTGGGGCAAAGTATTTTTCAAAGATTGATTTGAAAAGCGGGTATCACCAGATTCGCATGAGAGAAGGCGATGAGTTGAAAACAACATTCAAGAAAAAAGAAGGTTTGTATGAATGGCTTGTCATGCTGTTTGGCTTGACAAATGCACCGAGTACCTTTATGAGGTTAATGAATGAAGTCCTGAGGGATTTCATCGGGAGGTTCGTCATTGTGTATTTAGATGACATACTGATTTATAGTAAATCAATGGCAGAACACTTGAAGCATTTGGCTACAATGATGAAGAGATTATAGTAGGAGAAGTTGTTTATTAATATGAAGAAGTCCTCATTCATGAAGACAGATCTCATTTACTTGGGTTTTGTTATTTCGGCGAATGAGTTGTGAATGGATCCAGATAAGGTAGAAGTAATCAAGAATTGTACATCACCACGGAATGTGTTCGAGGTGAGAACTTTTCATGGATTGGCTAGTTTCTACCGGAAGTTCATCAGGAATTTCAGTGGAATTAGTGCAGCGATGATGGATACAGTGAAGAAGTGGCATAAGTCTTTTCACTGGACATCAGAGGCTGAGAAGAGCTTCAATCTATTGAAGTGAAAGATCACGGAACAACCGGTTCTGGTGTTGTCAGATTTCCAGAAAACATTTCAGGTGAAATGCAATGCAAGTGGGTTTGCCATAGGAGTGGTCTTGAGTCAGGAAGACAGGCCGATTGCATATTTCAGCGAGAAGCTAAATGAAGAAAAATTGAAGTACTCCACGTATGATAAGGAGTTTTATGCTATCATACAGGCATTGAAGAAGTGGAGGCATTACTTGATCCCAAAAGAATTTGTTTTGTATAGTGATAACCACGCATTACAGTTTGTGACTCAACAGGAGAAGTTGAATAAAAAACATGCAAAATGGGTAGAGTATATGCAAAATTTCACATTTGTGATTAAGCACATTTCAGGTACTTCTAACAAAGTGGTTGATGCTTTGAGCAGGAAGTGTTTGTTGTTGCAAGAGTTTCGAGTCAAAACGTTAGGTTTTGCAGATCTCAGGGACATGTACGCAGGGGATGCAGATTTTGCAGAAGCGTATGAAGCAGCTGAGAATCCAGTTCTCAGAGACAGAAGCCCTTGTATAGACTATATGATCCAGGAAGGATTGTTGTTCAGATGCAATCAAATGTGTATTATGAATTTCTCCATGAGGTAAAACTTGTTAAAGGATAAGCACAGTGGTGGATTGGCAGGACATTTTAGCCATTGTAAGACATTCACGAAGCTTAGCGAGTCATACTTTTGGTTGGGAATGCGAGCAGAGGTCAAGAGTTTCGTTGACATATGTCGAATTTGCCAGCATTCAAAGGGGAGGAAGCAAAATGCAGGTTTTTATCAGCCATTGCCCATACCAGAGAGACCGTGGGAGGCGATAAGCATGGATTTTGTATTGGGGTTGCCAAGGACACAAAGAGGTGTTGATTCAATCTTTGTGGTAGTGGTAGGTTTTCTAAAATGGCACATTTCATTCCATGCTAGAAGACCAGTGATGCGACTCACATCGCAAATCTGTTCTTCAAAGAGGTCATTCGACTTCATGGGTTGCCGAAAAGCATAGTTTCGGACAGAGACACTAAATGCATAGGGAATTTTTGGAGGACACTTTGGAAGAAGCTGGGAAATAATTTGGCATTTAGTTCATCTTATCATCCTCAGATGGATGGACAGATGGAAGTGGTCAACATAAGTCTAGGATACTTGCTGAGAAGCTTGGTGACAGAGCACCACATCAGTTGGGACAGTATATTACCACGGGCAAAGTTCGCATATAACGACTTAGTGAATTGGAGTACAGGAAGAAGTCCATTTCAGATTGTATATGGGATGCAACCGAGAGGAGTTTCTGAGTTAAGGGATTCAGAACAGACTGCTACTAGTAGCGCTAGTGCATAAGAATTCACTGAAGCGATGAAAGGACTTCACAACAGGGTGAAGGAGCGATTGTTGAAATCAAGGCATGAGTATAAATGCAAAGCCGATAAACATAGAAGACAACTTTAGTTTGAAGTTGGTGATCTAGTTCTGGAACATTTAAGGAAAGAGAGGTTCCCGAGAGGAACATACAATAAATTGAAAATAAAGAAAATCGGACCATGCAAGGTCTTGAAGAAGTTCAGAGAAAATTCTTATGAGATTGAGCTACTGGATGGGATCGGGATATCTTCGATATTCAATATCACAGATTTATACCCATACAGGGCTGGAGAGGTAGAGACTGGAACTGAGCAACCAGTGATCCAGTGGATGAAACAGATGCGAGTTGCAGAAAAGCCACAGATGGAATTTATACTGGACAAGATAGTGGGTAAGAAGATCAGGAGGAAAGAATACTATGAGTATCTGGTCAAATGGAAGGGCCACCCAGTGGAAGATGCCAGCTGGGAAAATGAAGTAGAGATATAGAAGCATGGACAGACCGTGCAGGAGCTCATGGATAGGAGCCCATGAAAATTTTCAAGCGAGTGAGTATGATGCAAGAGCATCGCCAGGACATCAAGCGAGCCAACGTAGAAGTGGAGGATAGCTAGACAAGCCAACACAAAATTTTGAAATTGCCTTGAAATTGTTGCATGATCTTAATGAGTCATTTAAGATGAAGCACCTTTGTATATTGTATTGGACCTTGAGCGGATAGCTCTCATCCTTTGGTAGATAGATGACATTTAAATTAGTTAATGCATGTAGATAGGATTCTAATTCTAGACTAGTAAGTTTTAGATAGGAGGAGGGAAACCGGATATAGACACCCTCATTGTACCATTGCAACATTAGCCTGAGCCTGAGCCTGAGCCTGAGCCTGAGCATAGGAGAGAATCCAGGAAGAGAAGAGCATGCAGAGAACTGTATGAAGAACACCCATGTACAGACATTTGAATTAATATAAGAAGCTTTGATTCAAATTCATGGTTTGTGTTGTTCTCTGTGTGATGATGTTGATATGCTCATGAATATTTGCTTCCTGTCATGCATTTGATTTTATATGCTGTGTATATGATTTCATGATTGAATTGAAGTCTGAAAGGGAGATAGAATGAGTTTCAATTGTTTCTCTATTTGAGCCAGAGGACTCTTGCAAGGAGTGCAGTCGAATTGTCTGCAAAGAGTGCGTTGACAGAAGGGTTCAATTAGAGATATATTTTGTCCTCATTTCCTCGAAGGTGCAGTTCGGCACAGTGCTGTGTAAGGAGTGCGCAGGCCAGGTAGAAGTCTCAGGGTTGCGGACCTGAGTGAATCTTTGTCAGACTGTTGTTGTCGGCGTGCACAGAGTCAAGGGACTTCAACACTCAGTCGAGGTTGAAGGGTTGCCACAAGGAGTGTGTGCAAAAGGTTTCCAAAGACTTAGAGTCATAGCAAAGCTCAGGAGTGATAAGGCCTCAGAGTTGTTGAAGGACAGTGGTTAAATTTTCACTTTGAAGATTAGGAAGAAGCTTCAAGTTTGCGATCACGCAGACGAGTTTCGTGGAGAGGAACACAGTCGTTTCGCAGAATCATCAAAGGAAGAACGGACGGTCGAAATGCCCTGAGGAGATTTTCGCGAAGTTCCGAGGGCCGCTGGATCCTGCGGAGGTGCAAGGAGGTTACGACGAGAACATCAGAAGGTTTTAAGCTCAGGAGGGTAGAGCATCGATCCGAGTCACAAGGACCATCAGATCTACACGTGATATCGTGTATCAGGGATTCGCAAGTCGAAGCTCCAAGTTTTTGCAACGAGAATTGCGATATCGCGATCCACGATATCCCGACAAGCCCAGAACCATCCATCAATTGGGACGCGTGTCAGAATATTTGAGGAAGTCGGAATTCGAGGCATCGGAGATTTTAGAGACAAGATTCTCTGGTAGTTTGGAATCGCGATCCGCGATATCCCCGATGGGAGAAGGTGTGTGGGGCCACAACAGGATTTAGTGGATGACAGGTGGTGTACCATATCAGGAATCGGGGAAAGGAAAGTCCCAAATCCATTGACATCAGGATTCGCGATCCCGCGAAGTCCGAAATCCCGACGAGGCGACGGGACAGTTGAAAAGTCAGCCCGCGAGCGCATCGGGTTCGGAAGTCGGTAAATCGAGTGGTTCGATATCACGAGTAGCAAAATTACGATAAGGAAAGTACCGACAGGAGGAAGTCATCATTGACCAGGCATTGGGTCTCGGTGTTTCGAGAGCCCAGTGATCAACCATTAGATTTGCGAAGTCGTGAGTACCGATTTCCTGATAAGTAAAAGGAGGGAAGTCACGCGAAGAGAACTGTGGGTGCAGATTTCCCGATAGGGAAATAGAATAACCTTGGAGTTCTTCAGGCCGAGGAAATAGAAGATCCTATGTGAGCGGGCGTGTCTGTGGGTGCGGCTGCATCAGGATGTCCTGCATGCTCCTTGCCACTCCCGCGTGCCGACTAGGGAGAATTCATTGGTACCTCCTAGCCAATTCTAGGCGTACTCTTCTTCCCCCTTATCCCCCCAAGCCACATAGGGGCCACACACTCACTATCCAGAGATTTCGACTAGCTTCCAACTCGCCTCACAAGGCTGAGCTACCACTCCTCACCGAGCTGGGTATCCCAACTCCCACAGAATGTTAGAGGTTGGGATTCCAAATTAAAATTCGCATTGTGGGCTGACAGGGTAACATGCAAAAAATCAATTGGTACATCTCCTTTCAAGTTGGTATATGGTACTGAGGCCATATTTCTTGTTCAGCTTGCATTACCAGTTGCAAAATTCTTACAGGAAACGGATGAGGAACCAAATGATCTAACTAGGAGGATTCATGATTTGATACAACTGCAACATGATAGAGACCAGCTCTTAGAAAAGGCTGAATTGCATCAAGAAATGATTAAACGAAATTTCGACAAGAAGGTCAAATCAGATGTTTTCAAAACAAGGGATATGGTCTTAAAGTGGGATGCAGCAAGGCAAAAGAAAGGGAAGCACGGAAAATTTGATGCTCTCTGGACAGGTCCTTTTATCGTAGAGGAAGTGCACCAGAACAACACCTTCGTTCTTCAAACTCTTTCAGGCGAGCCAGTTTCAGGGGGGCCTTTCAACGGGCGCTTCCTGAAGATCTATTTCTCATAAGGCTTCTTGTGA
>JZKD02S1673940.1:334704-351764 GCA_000966675.3 Picea glauca
CTGGTACCAATTCTTTCAAAAATTTTGGGGATATGATGACGAAATCACACTGTATTTCGCTCAGGGATTCGATGGAAAGGTAGCACATATTGGCAATTTCCTTATGAGGGTGTCTAAGAAAACAATTGCTCGTGCCACTGGTTTACCTTGTCGAGGGGAACGCTGGTTTAAAAATAAACCCATCGAGCGTGCAGTATGTACCAGATTCTTAAAGGATGAGCATCAAACTAAAAACTGGAAGAAGGGTTTCCCTGATGATTGGATGCAGGATGAATGGCGCAATGTGCTTTATGTGTTGCAGAAATACTTGACGTGTGAAGGGAGGTATGTAATTACTCTGAATTACCATGTCTGCCTTCTCTTACATTTTGAAGCCGAATTGGAAATGAATTTCCCATATTTCTTGTGCAAAAGCCTAGCCAAAATGTCAAGACAGATTCAAAATCATTCTGGAAACCCCTATAACAGCCTTTACCATCATGGATTGATTAAAATTCTCATTGAGGACGAGTTGCGTCTCCGGAGGGATAATTGGGATAATTTTGTAACCAGGATTTGGGGCCTTCCTTCACCTAGAAGTCTTCCTTCTACTCGGGTCGCCATCAATCCTGAATATCATAGGGTCAAAACCCCTCCTGTCCAAAATCCAGAACTGCCTCTGATCAATTTTTTTTCTTCTGTCCTACAGAAAATAAAGAAGCAACGAAATTTACCTAAAAATCCTACTGTTGCTAAAGCCTCAGCACCTCGTCGTGTCACAAGAAGTACGACTGTCAAATCCTCCAACTTACCTCAAAATGCACTTCCATCAGTCTTCATAAATTTGGATGATTCCCCTGAGGTAGAACTGGAACCTTCTAAGAGGAAGAAAAATCTCTCTTCAGACCTTTCTCCTGTGCTCGAACATAATCCTCCTCAACACATTTTTCCTGAATTTGATTGTCCGTCTCTAGATCCTCTTAACAATGATCCAACTGAACATGAAATTGTTGAACCTGTCCATAAAACTCTGTCTCCTAAAATCGACCATGTTGAATACAATTCAGACCTATTTGATCTTCGTCAATTTGACTATGATACCCCTGAAGATGACCTACCCAATCCAGAAATCCCTATTACTATGCCTACAACTTCTAGCAGCGAGAAGATCATCCAGGAAAAGAACAAGGAGATTGAAGAACTCAGGATAGAAGTAGAGGAGTATAAGGATCTGGATCGATGTGTGAAGGATGAGAATGTACGGTTAAAAATGACTGTTAAAGAATATAAGGAAGCCATTGATGAACTAAGGACATGTGGTATTCAGCTTGCAGAGAAATATGAGAAGGTGAGCACCAAACGCAAGAAGACCATTTCTGAGAATAAACGTCTTGCAAAAGTAGGAAGGACTTGGAAGACAGAGGCATCGAAACATCTTTCTCATATCAGTATGCTAAAAAAGAAGCTCAAAGACAGCAGGGAACATGCCAGTGGAAAATTCAATATCATTGTGAATACATCCTAAAGTTTTGTTAGATGGGTTGAAGTCAGTTTTGAAATTTTGAAACCTTTAAAACAGGTATGTTTGCATGAGGACATGCAAGTACACAGGTGTGGGGGAATGTTGGCTCGCTGAATTGATACTTTTTGTACCCTCCATATCCATTTTTGACCTCTTCATTTGAACTCTTTTACTCCATAAAATCATCTATATTTTCACACATATAACCAAATGCCCAACACGTATAGTAAGGTATGGTCATTAGTCAAAATTCTTTAATTTCCTTTTATTTAATGATTAAATGAAATTCTTGGGAGCTCATGAATGGTTATATTAGATTTTGCAGCATACTTTGATTTTAGCAGAAGATTAAAATGGAAGATTTTCTACACTCCATGTGCTGCCATCTTGCTCAAGAAAAACCAATTATTCCAGCCTAACTCTCGTTGATGACTCATGGATAATCAATGAGATCTTCATCTCTGGGCACTAAGTGCCATAGAGATAAAGATTGGTTATTAGATAACGAGTTTTTCGGGCATGAGAAGTACCCATTAATTGAAGGAATCATTTACCTTCTGAAAACATGTATGTATTAAATAGAAGATAGGCTCTGTTGCTAGAAAATCAGGATTAGTTCTCTAGATCCCGAGCTATAAAAACAATGGAACGAAATGTAATTGACAACGAATATGATATAGAAGAATTGCACTATTCAATTGTTGGCTTTCTGAATTTGATAGAGATAGACTCATACAATGTTGTTTCTAGTATTTTAAGATGTTTCTTTAGACTGTAATCTGATCCATTTTCTATTATTAATGTTCTCTTTTATATATCTGTAGGTTAGAATTTAGTCTGCAAGTCACAAAGGGACTTGTGGTTTTCTTGGAAAGGATCCACCAAGAAGACCATGAGCCTCTCTTTCATAGATTTAGTTCTTAGATAGATTACATTTGCTGTAGTCAGAGTTATATTCAGAACAGTAAACAGTAGATTTACATTGTTCGAAGTTATTGTTAGCATTCGTTTATTGTTAGATTAATGAATAGTTTAAAATTAGAGCATCTTACTATGTTTTCTGTAATGTTATATAGTTTTCTGTTACTTGGTTTAGTTTCTGAGTCACATTAAAGTAGATAAGTTTTTAATTAGGTAGATGTGTTGAATCAAGATTACTTTTGAAGATAGTTTCTAGAAGTATTTAGTTTCCGTAATTAGGATAGAACTTAGATTTGCATGCTTTATAGGATTTAGATATTTGGTTAGTATTAGAATTCTGAATATGAAATAGAATTAATGAATTTGAAATCTTTGCATTAAAGTAGTTTGAATGATTTTTAGATTAGAGAATTTTACATCATAATAGATTAGATTAGAGTAAATCAGATTAGGATAGGCTCTAGTCCTGCACATAGAATGTTTGTGCCTCAAAGTTTACCTCCCTGGGTTGACAATTTATGTAAGATATTATAGATATATAATTAGCCCAACAGTCACCAGGCTAAAAGGGCATACAACACTGTGGTGGGACGAACTGTAGGTTGAGAGGATACGTAAAGGAAAACAGAGCATAAAGATTTGGGATAGAATGGTAGCCAAGTAGAAGGCAAAGTTCATACCCAAGGACTACCAGATCAATCTATTCAGGAAGTTGCAGAGCCTGAGACATAAGGGGATGACGGTTAAGGAGTACATCGAGGAGTTCTATAGGATGAAAATCAGAACTGGACAAAGAGAGAAATATGAAGAAAAGGATGCCAGATATATAAATTGCTTGATATATGAAATCCAGGATGAGCTCAGCATGATGTCAGTCAGGACCATGAAGGATGCTTATCAATTTTCACTGAAGGCAGAGGAGAAGTTGGCCAGAAAACAAAGCCAACGAGGAAGAGGTAAAAGATCAGTCCCAAGAAAAACCAAGGGATTTAACCGTGACATAACACATCGGCTTAAGGACGAGGCTGAGAAACCACACAATCACTCAGAACAAGGAGGAAGTTAGATAGGAAGACAAGATGGTGGAAGAAACCCTTCTAGAGGAAGAGCCAGAGGAGGAATAAGGTGCCATGTCTGTTGAAATATAGGGAACATGTCTTGGGAATGTCCTGAGAAGAAGAAGGAAGGAGGAGAAACTCACATTTCAGAAGCGCAATGAAGATATATTGAAGCAAAAGGAGCAGAGGATGGAGCATCCTTGATGTTGAGAAAAGTTCTCTTAAAACCAGAGGCAAAAATTGGAAAGCCAGTACAGAGAAACAATCTCTTTAGGACAACTTCCAAGATGAAATACAAGGTATGCAAGGTGATCATTATCAATGGGAGCATTGACAAACTAGTATCCATAGATACAGTGGAGAAATTGGAGCTAAAGACAGCTGCACACCCAAATCCATACGATGTGTCATGGTTGCAGAAAGGACACCAAGTAATGATTACTAAACAATGATTGGTTGAAATTACGATAGGAGGTTATAAAGATGAAATCCTATGTGATGTGATTCCCATGGATGTATGCCATATTCTATTGGGAAGACCATGGTAGTTTGACAGAAATGTCATTCATGATGGGAGGAAAAATACATATACATTAGAGAAGAATGGTAGAACACATATGTTGCTGCCAATAGAGGAGAAGAGAGTGAAAGAAGAAGCTAGCACAAGCATTCTTCTCATGATTGGGAAGGAACTCCTGAAAGAATTCAAGGAAGAAAAAGAGATGTAGTTTTTTTTGGTAAGGAAACCCAAAGTTACCCTTACAAGTACATCGATCGATTATTTTCCTGAAGAAGTTCAGGAATTGTTGGATAATTTTGCTGATATAGTGGTGGATGAGCTCCCTAACTCATTTCCACCCATCCAAAGTATCGGTCACCATATTGACTTGATACGAGAAGCAATTCTATCGAACAAAGCAACATACAGATTAACACCTCGAGAGAATGAGGAGGTGAATAACCTAGTCCAAGAGTTGCTAGAAAAGGGTTTGGTCAGGGAGAGATTGAGTCCATACATAGTACCGACTGTGTTGAGTCCAAAGAACGATGGAGGATGGAGAATGTGCACAGAATCAAGAGCCATTAACAAGATCACCATCATGTATAGATTTCGTTTACCAAGAATGGATGATTTAATGGATTTCTTAAGTGGAGCAAACTTCTTCTCTAAGATAGATTTGAAAACTGGATATCACCGGATCAGGATGAAAGAAGGTGATGAATGGAAAAAAGCCTTTAAAACAAATGAAGGCCTCTATGAGTGGCTTGTTATGCCATTTGTCTTAACAAATTCCCCGAGCACTTTTATGAGGGTGATGAACGAATTTCTAAAAGATTTCATTGGCATATTTTTAGTTGTATATCTGGATGATATACTGATCTTTAATAGGACTAAAGAGGAGCATTTGAGGCACCTAACAATAGTGATGAGGAGGCTACAACAATATAAGTTGTTTATAAATCTGAAGAAGTCCTATTTTATGAAGATAGAACGCATTTACTTGGGTTTTGTGATCTCTTCAAATGAATTGAAGATGGATCTAGACAAGGTGAAAGCGACCATAAAATGGTCGTCACCAAGAAGCATGTTTGAGGTAAGAAGATTTCATGAATTAGCAAGTTTCTATAGGAAGTTCATCAGAGACTTCAGTGGAATTTGTGCACCAATGATGGATACAGTGAATAAGAAGCACAAGTATTTTAAATGGATAGAGGAGGCTGAAAGGAGCTTCAGTATACTAAAGGAGAAAATAACAGAACGACCAATTCTGGTCTTGCCGAATTTTGAAAATACATTTCAAGTGAGATTTGATGCAAGCAGAGTTGCGATAGGAGTAGGTTTGATTCAAGATAATAGACCTGTTGAATATTTTAGTGAGAATCTAAATGAGACCAAGATAAAATAATCCTCATATGATAAATATTTTTATGCCATAATTCAAGACTTGAATAAATGGAGGCATTATCTTGTCCCACAATAATTTGTCTTGTATAGCGATAACCAACCTTTACAATTCATAACCAAAAAATAAAAATTGAATCAAAGTCATGCAAAATGGTTTGAATTTATGAAAATTTTTACTTTTGTCATAAACATATTGCTGGGAATTCTAACAAGATTGTTGATGCATTAAGCAGGAGATGTTTAATTCTGCAGGAATTCCAGGTGAAGACCTTGGGGTTTCAACACCTTAAGGATATGTATTTTGATGATACAGACTTCAAGGAAGAATATAAAGCATGTACAAAACCTGTGTTGAGAGGTAGAAGTTAGTGGAAAGAGTACATGATTCAGGAAGAACTGTTTTTCATAGGAAATCAGTTGTGCATACCAAAATTCTCAATGAGGGACAATCTTCTGAAGGAGAATCATAGTAGAGGATTGGCTAGAAATTCCGGACATGATAAAACATTTTCACAGTTGAGAAGTTCATACTATTGGCTAGGTATGAGAACAAAGATGATAAACTTTGTGAACAGATGTAGAATCTACCAACATTCAAAGGAGAAAAGACAGAACACTAGATTGTATCAAACATTGACGATACCAGGGAGGCCTTGGGATGCAATAAGGATGAATTTTGTGATGGGATTGCCAAGAATGAAAAGAGGATTTGATTCCATATTTGTGGTGGTGGATAGATTTTCAAAGATGGCACATTTTATCCCATGCCAGAAGACCAGTGATGTGACACATGTTGCAAACCTGTTTTTCAAGGAAGTTATAAGACTTCACAACCTACCCAGAAGCATTGTCTCAGACAGAGACAAAAAATTTGTTGGTCACTTTTGGAGGACACTGTGGAAGAAATTGGGGACATATTTTTCCTTCAGCTCATCTTATCACCCTCAGACGAATGGGAAAACTGAGGTGGTAAACAAAAGTTTGGGAAATTTATTGAGGAGTTTGGTCACTGAGTATCATAATCAATGGGATCAGATTCTACCACAACCAAAGTTTACATACAATGACTCACCAAAGAGGATCACTTGAAGGAGCCAATTCAAAATATTATATGAAATGCAACCCAGGGAAGTGTCTAAGTTGAGAGACTTGGAACAGGGGGAGATCAGGAGCGTTAGAGAAGAATATTTTGCTGCAGAGATGCAAAAACTCCATAGAAAGATCAGAGTACAGTTGCAGATTTCTAACCAGAAATACAAGAACAGAGTCAATCAATGTCACATAGAACTTTAATTTTAAGTAGGAGATCAGGTTTTGACACATCTTAGGAAGGAAAGGTTCCCTAGGGTAACATATAAAAACTTAAAGATGAATAATATAAGGCCATGTAAGATATTGAGGAAGTTTGATGCAAACGACTATGAGATTGAGATGCCATATGGTGTGGGCATTTTTCCCATATTCAATGTTTCAGACCTATATCCTTATAGGAAAGATGACATAGAGGGATCAAAAGATCAAGAAAAGATTCAGTGGGAGAAACAAATGCCTGTAGTAGAAAAACCATAGATGGAGAAAATTGTTGATGAGAAGATTGGAAAGAAAACCAGAAGAAAAAAATATTTTGAATATCTGTTCAAATGGAAGGGACACCTAGTAGAATATGCTAGTTGGGAAAATGAAGTTGTTATCCAGAAGAAGGGAAAGTCGGTGCAGGAGCTCATGGACAGGATTCCATGAATTTTTTTCAAGGGGAGTATGATGTACAAGCATCATTGGCAAGTGCGCAGAGGTAGGACCACTCATCACATGGGATTTCTTCCAGAACCTCAACACTGGCATTCCAATAGGTTTTTTGAGGCATGCCTGAACTTGGCAATGAAAAAACTTTGAGACACACTTGAATGTTAGCTTTGGATTAAGACTAGTTTAAGATAGCCAGTAGATTAAGTTTTAGAGTAGATAAGTAGGTAGGGGAAACCCTAAAAATCCCTCTGAGTTAAATAGAGGTCTGGTACACCTAGATAGGGTTAGCTGCAATACAGAGGGAATTTCATTGTAAGAGAACTGCAAGTTAGAAAAATATTTCAAGCATTTAAATCTATTGTAATTTGAATATGTTTGTAGCCATTTTTCACTTGTGAATATAACAGAGAAGAATCGATTCAATGCATGGTGTGTGAATAGTGTTTGCAATTTCCTGTCATTCTGTTTTTATGAACAAGTGAATGAATATCAATAGGAGAGAATGGAGCTGTGAACATTATTTTTTTCAGTTTCAATTGTTTCTCTTCGTTTTAAGCTCTACAAGGTGTGCATTGAGATAGAAGGGAACTCCAAGAGATCAGGAGGAATTTCTCTGTAAGAAATCCCTTGGATATGAGTTATCAAAATCCCTTAGATGTGAGTAGTGCATGAGAAATCGATGTTTGTATAAGACAAAGCTTAGAATGAATAACACTTTAGATAAGTGTTAGCGAGATCCAGGACTCCCCTTTCCCAAGAGGAGCAAAGGGCGGAACCTTCGGAGACTTAGAAAATATTCTAAGTATGAAAGATCAAAGCTCAGGAGAGTTGACGCAAAGATATTTGGCCAGGACTAGTCGAGGACCTGAACGAATGGTGGAGAGCCTTCGAGGAGGAAGTGTTTATAGTCATAGGACGTTGGCTCAAGAGAAGCCGTGTGGAGGATAACGGCGTGAGTTATTCAATTCTCAAAGCTCCGGAGGGATAGGAATCATCAATCCAAGGGAGATCTGGACCGTTAGTTCATTTTGTAATATCGAGTATCACGAGTTGGGAGGGTAGGGGTCCTTGACTTCCAAAACCTTGAAACGTGAAATCATGATTTGTGAAGACGAGATATGAGTTTTTAGATCATGGGAAAATCAAGACCGTCATATTGGGGCTCCGATATATCGGCATTTCGACGATCGGGAGAATGAGTGAGAAAACTTCGTGAAGTATGAAGTCACAAAAAGAGAAATGCCGACTTGATCTCAGCCATCGATTAATGGAATATCTAGACCGTAGATCACAGACCATCATGATTTCATCTTTCGGGACTTGGAGGAGTCAGACGCCTTGCATCGCAAAGTCCTGATATTTTGTATCATGACACGTCTTTGTTATAAAGCATGTGGTCACACGAGAAGCAAAAGGGGAGGAGCTAACCTCCATTATCTCTCATTGGGGTTTCATGACTTGGAGGAGTCAAGGATATGTTGTACCGGAAACCCCGAAGTCGTGAAAAGAGACGCGCCTTTTGGAATAAGCCTGTGATCATGCCTGTGGTCACGTGGAGTGGAGGCTCGCGCCTAGTGTTATGTTTACGCAGGAAAAACAAAGATGAGGACCTGTGGATTTATTTTTAAAGGTTCCATTTCAAAACCAGGAGAGCCATTTCATCTCTTGTGTCAAATATCTTGACCGGGAGGTCGCACATCCCTTAGGAGAGATAGGGGGTCTGCACCACATTGTGTAAGTCATGCCACTTTGTGTTAGCTACACTCAAACTAAAAAATAATGTTGGACAACCCAACTGAGTAATAATGTCAGTGATTTCAACACGACACTTTGTCCAATAGGCCCTTGTACCTCGAAGAGTAGAACCAAAATGCATAATATGCTCAACCAACTTATTGTCAGGTAAATCAATGAGTTGTTGTCGCAAGTATAGAATTTTTGTAGGTGATTTATCATGTATATTGTTATTTACAAATACTTCTACAGTTGTTGGGCTATGATGGCGCATAATCATGTTCAATAAGAAATACTGAAACCTTGGATAGCTTCCAAATATCTGATCAAAGAATCTAAGAAGATGTAATCCATATTCATGAAGTTGAATATTACAAATACGAGGATGCAACCAATCAACCTCACCAGTGGGTAATAATGTGGGGAAAGCCATGTCCAATAACCCTTTTTTATTATATTCATTGATGGGAGACAAACAAATTTCTGGCCAGTCCAATCGTTCAATAGGTGTGGAATCTACATTTTGAATGAATGTTCTTATTTCTTCCATTTCTGTCCCTTCATTGGGTAGTCGGGCAAAAAAATATGAATGATGATCATGCAAATGGTTAGGAGCCAGCTATTGATTGTCAACAACATTACTCTATGTTTCTTGAATATCACAATCAACAAATGTAATCCTACTTGACACATATGTTGGCCTTTCAGGGAGAGAAGAAAGTGAATCCATGTCGATTTGAATATCCTTGTAATATTTATCCATTTGAATTTTGTAACGCAATGCATCCAAAATTCGTGATCTCTTTACATAGCATTCATAACATTTAGATTTTGCACCACGTCTCCTAACAATGAGGATGTCAATATCTTCAACACGCCACGAGAGGTTTCTTGCAATCGTGGAAATATCTCGTGGAAATCTAATTGTGTGAACATTGTATTTATATTGCCGACCATGAGAATGTGTCACTTGCAGTATTGGATTAACCCTTGCTATTAGCATCTCTTCAACTTGGGTAAGAAAATTTAGAACATGAAGTTGGTCACCTAGATCAATGTTATTCCAATGAGAGAAACGATGGGAACCTCTCTCATATTTTCACCTTTTGCACATAGGACCTTCAAACCCTCTCAAAACTTGGATTCTAGGATAAGATTCACGACAAACATGGAACATTTGCACAATGAAGAGGCTATCAATCTTAGCTCAAAATTTTTTATGACCTTCGATCATGTTCGTAGGAAATTGATGGAAAGCATCTTGATTCACTTCATGGATATGAACCCTAGACATCAAAGCATGTTCAGGACCAATGACAGAGGCCACCCAAATTTGGTCTAAGAGGAATTGTTGCATTGCTTCCAACATTTATTTCCCTTGAATTTATGGAGTGCATATTTTTATTTTGACTGCAATGAATGGTGTCCTAGTAAAAAAATATATAAAAATGTTAATTTCCAACTTACTAACTTACAAGAGAAGGAAAAATTAAAAAAAGGAATGCAGATGATGAACATCTACATTATATTGCAAATAAGATGGTCCCGGTTGACCTGAACCAAGGTTATGAGAAGGCTCCCCTTGAGTTTGAACATGTGTTGCTAGAATATATTGGTCATTGAGTTCTATACCTCTATTGGAATGGTTAGTGTGTTGCAAATAAGGAGAAAATAAAATGTTAATTTACTAATTTTAGTAACGTATATAACGGATGTTGTTGAAGAAATTTGACAACGAATTATGGCACTGGAATACCTTACTTGTTCCAAGTGAAATAGTTTTAATTGATTTTTTTGGTGGATGGATATTTGATCAAAAATTTGGGATAGGAGACACAGATCCAACAACAATAGGTAAAGGTTGCAAATTATCAACCAAACTGGGAAGAAAATTACTATCACCCACAAATACAGATTTCCCTATATTTTGAATGTCTTCGAGAACTCTACCATGAATTTTTTCTAGCGTTCCTTCATTCTACAATCTAGGAGTTCCATTTGTCGAAGACTGAGAGTTGTCATCTGAATCTATGCTTTGAACATGATCATCTTTTGGAATATGATAAGTTTCCGCAATGAAGACAACATTGTTATGACATTGTGGAACATAAGAAATATCTAGAGTATGAAAATATTGTGGGAAATAAACATCAAGAGGTATTGTTGTTCGCATGGTAGCAGCTAAACTTCGATACTTACCACTATTGAGAAAATCATTTTCAATATTATTTCGAGTGGTTCTTGTATGATACAAAGCTCTTCTACGTTCATTTATTGCATCTTTGTTTTGTTGATACCGTAAACAATGAACTTCATTTCTCCTCTCACATGTTGTCAGAGAATGAGTTTTTTTCATAATATTTTTACTTGTGCCTTCAGTAGAAATTTCTACAAAAGGAAAATATACATCATGATTAACTTGACATATCTTGTGCCTTCAGTAAAAATTTATACAATAGGATAAAATGAATAATTATTAATTATTAAACATAGTTACGAAACATAAACAAATGACAATAAGAACTATATATACAATTGTGATTATAAAAACGTGGGAGAAAATCATGAAATATTTATATGAATCCATATGAAAATGATATTAAAGTGTAAATCATCACAATTGATAATGGAATATGAACATTTCTAAAACAAGTAAAATATCAAATATAATTTGAATGGTGAAATATGAAATTCAAAAAAATGAAAATCTATAAAGGAATATCAATATTTGTAGGACAAGTACACCATGTTTGATAATATTATTAATTTTTTATTATAAGGAAAAGTAGACTAAGCCAACAAATCTTTTCCCAATGGTGGAATCTCATCAACAAATTCCATGTTTGGAAGTAGTGGGAAAAAATTTCCATTTTCAATCAGATAATTGCACTGGTCTTGAAATGGAAATCTCAACCTAGAGTTTTGTAACATGGATGCATTTGTGATATTTGTTGGGACACAGAAGCCGGTCATCAAATCATAGAACATGAGTGGAACATCATTGTTATTTCACATTGGCACTATCCCATCCACTGTTCGAAATGGAAGATATCGAGGACATTTTATATTTATGTCTATTGAAGGGTGTTGCAACAAATTCCATTTGAATCCCTAGTCATCCTCAAAACACTCCAAAATTCATTCAATATATAGTTGACCAAATATAAAATTATCCACTTCTTCAATAGACCAAACAGAGGTGGAACCATCATTGATGAGACATATAAGTTGGTTATTGTATAATTCCAATGACATGCATTGTATGTCTGTTATTGGAACAAGAGAAAAACCCCACTGCTTATTTAAAACATCCATCCAATATATAGTGTACCGATAGTGAGGGTAGTCTTCATAATCTTTGTCCAAATACAACCAATAAATTTTTATTTTATAGACCACTGCCTCTTTTGGAGGTGTAGTGCCACCATAAGGAATGTTTGTACTCCTCCACACCCTATCAAGGATACTGCAAATGAAATACTTTTATTGCATGTTCTTCAAAATATGTTTGAAAACAACCCATTCATATTTTGTAAGGGAGCATCTTGACTCAGAGGCTACCATTTGTAACTTAGAGGCTTCCTCCGACGGAGAATGAAGCTTGAATAAAACTTGTCTTTGTCTTCTAACTTTGTTGATTGCTTCCTTTTGCAATCTCAACATGAACCCAGAAAATCACCTATGTGAACCCAGAAAACCTCCTATGTGAACCCAATAAAGATCCCAGCATGACCCTTCGAACAACCCAATGCCCAAAATTTCCCTTAGTGGCCCCTTGCCTAGTGGGACTTACTACAGACGTTATTTAGGACCTAAGTGAACCTCCGGTAATCCCCTCAGTGAACTTTCACAAAGCTTTCCAGTGAACTTTCGCATAACCTTCCAGTGAACTCCAGACAATCGCAATAGTAGGAAAATAGATAGAGCATAATACAGAGACAAGACAATAGAAAATTTTCAGAGATAGTATGCGGAAGAGGATTTATATTAAAACAGCCAGAATGGCATGGATATATAGACTTTGAGCACAGATTGCTCTTTCTCTCAACAGACAGACACACAGACTGAAACTAAATGCTTCTGCCACTTTAGGTTCGTGCCGGTCGAGCCAGAATCACGCAGGCTTATCAAAGCAACCTATCAGAAAGACCCAAAGCTTTAAGAGAGGTAGCTTAAAATACTCGGACTTACAGACTCAAATCAACTCCAAAAACTAGCTGCCCTACAAATGAGCCTCTCATCTCCTTACATACAATTTTTTGGAGAAGAGAATCATTCTCATGAAAAGACTAGACAAGACACATTACTATTTGCTTAGAATCAAATCTACTTTTAAGATTTGGCGGAGAGAACATGCAAGAAACTTCTGACTAAATTTCAAATCTACTTTCCACGTATTAAGGAATCTTAGAAATGCAGGTCAAACCACATCAAAAGCTAGAGAAGTGCTCTAGGTTTCTAAGATACTCTTATTTGAAACATTACAAAGTGGATATTTATGATGGAAATCCACGAAAACCTACTAACACCACTGCCAGCCAGTAAGACATGAAAGGAATGGCACCACTGTCGGCCAGTAAAACATGAAAGTGGATGGGTTCCACCATTTTATTCCACCGGTTGATCATGAAAGTGATTGAAACGATATGGGTCCCAGTGCTGAGTATAAACCTCCCTGTACATCATTGGATCTTCATTGTTGTCTTCTTCTTGTTGGAGAACATACTTTGTTCAGATAACCCAATGATGCTTCTCATTTATGAAGTTTGTCATATACCTAATGCTTGAGATCTAATTAAGCCGATGAACATTATCTAAAAGATTTAAATGATGAAACATTTGTTCAACATTCAATACATCTGGATGTATTGCACTTGGGTTTAACCCAAATTTTTTCCACCAAGTATCAAACCAGGCTGGTTCAGTGTTGGTATTTGATCTGAAGTGACTAGAAAACTTTTTCATGCTATAATAATATTTATACCTGTCACTCCATAAGCATATATGATCCCACATGGCTTGATATTGATGGTAATTTATTTGATGAAAAAGCTGAGAAGGATATTTCTAGGGCCAAGACTGCAATTCTCTCATTCGATTTATCATAAAATAAGAATGATTTGGAGTCTCTCACCATTGTTGAGAATTTTGACAGAACCACCTTCTGAATGTAGATCTTAGTCCGGTGATATCTCCCATTTCTATTAGTTTTTCTCAAGAAGCAAGAGTAGAAGCTTGATGCATTCTTCCTATAATATGTTGAGGAGGTATTACATGAATGCTTGTGTTAGAAGAGAATCCAGGCAGACCGAATTCAATTCCTTCAGACCATCTTAACTCCCAATGGGGAGCCCAGTTTTGAGAATAGGTTTCCCAGTCAAGATTGTCATCAAACTGTTCTATCACTGGCTTGTTGTTTAGATCATCCCATGTATTGATAATGACCAGACTCTTAGGTTGGTTTGAACAAAACACAATATTTGAATGTGGCTTTGAAATGAAGGCAAGTATCTTTTTAACAGGTGGATAGCATTTTGTTATGCTTGGAATCGTGATGGAATAGGATAGGTGGCCTTGAGATATACTGGCGGATCCATGAGGTTCAACAACAAAAAGAAAATGAGTTCTCAAAATACAGTCTACAGGAAGATCTGCCAAGAGAAACTTCATTCCTAAAGCATACTAGTCAAACCATAAAACACCTTTGGGAACTTCAAAATCAAAATCTGTAGAAACATTCCCTAGTCCAATGGGAGAATAATTGTTAGGGAGCCAATATTTACAAGAGATCATATTTTTGTTGAGGAGATTCATATCTGATCCAGTATCAAGCAAAGCATTTAAATAAAACATTTATGTGTTTATCTCTATATTTATCTTGACATCATACTTTTGAAATTGGATAGGCAAGATTTTCATAGCATTTAGCCCTTGCAAATGGGTTGAGTCATGGGGATGTCTCTCTGGTTCAATTGGTACATCTTGTAGTGGCGGGGGAAGAGATTCCACCTGATATTTTAAGGATTTTATTTCTTGCCTTTCCCATGAATCAACTTTATATGAATCTTCAGAAACCTCTTCATATTGCTTCATCTTTAGATTGAGTTCAACAACTTCCTTCTTTATATAAAATACCTCTTTTTCCAAGTCTGTGAGTGAAGGATTTTGCAACTTGGTTTCCTTGTTGTTCTTTATGAAAGAACTGGTATTTCTTTCAAATGAAGCCTCTAGAAATAATGGCTTAATCCCTGCTTTGTGCGAAGATTTTGGATTGCGTTGCTTCTATCCTGTTGTCATAGTTTTCAAAAAGGATTCAAGTAAATAATTTTTCATATCCCCTTGTGGAAAGGCCTTTGTTTGAGCTAGCATTTGGGAATATTGATATCCAATGCTATGGTACATGCATATATTTATTTTTTCTATGTGCCTTGGGCTGGATACAAAATCCGATTCAGAGGAATCTTCGCAAGAAAAAAAATTCGGATTATTACACTTACACTGATGATTGAGAAGAATTTTTTCATTAGCTGAGCTAAATTCAAAGTTTGAAGTCTCCCTGGATTCAGAACAACATCCTTCATGAAGTAGATGGACTTCTTCTCTTTTGAAAAAAGGATGATGTGGGCATTGATTTGTTAAGTGGTCATTTGCTCCACATCTGTTGCAGTGAACCATATGTGCTAGTTGTTGTGTTGTTTCTATACTGGCCTTCTAATGTGATTCTTTGTCCCTTTGTTATGAGATTTTCCAAATGGTATCAGAGCCAACAACATTTTCAACCTGGGTATGATAAAAGACTTCTCTCTCTGTTATATGTTTTATTGGTATAAGAATTAATCTTGAAAGTCGTATCAAGAGTCTCGGGCCTTTGAAAGACAAGGTTTCCACTCTTGCGACTTTCTAAATGCCGTATCAGAAGTCTCAATCCATTGAAAAACAAGGTTTTCACTTATGCAACTTTCCAAGTTCTAACTAGTTATTGCCTGAGCAGTTGACCAGGAGATTATTCGACATTTTTTCACTCTGGTGCGAAGAACTAGAATTAAATGCCCTACTTTTCTAAGCAATAATAGTTATTACTTTCACTATGGATAGATATGTGTCTTTTAGAGATATTCAAAATGTTGAAGAAGAAAGTACTTCAGGAAGAAATTTTACAAGCAGTCTAAGCTCTATGTTTTCAGACAACAATTCACATTGCCTAAACCATGCAAGTATTGAAGCCATTGAGTCTCAACCTCAAGTTGCATGGAAACTACCCACCATCTCTCTAAGCTAGGTCTATAATTACTTACATATGTTCCACCTGCGTGTTGTGTCTAGAGTCATTTTCAAAGAATCAGTTAGCCATATATAGCAAGATAGTGATGTTAGCCAAACCATTTCTTTAATCAATGTTAAAGAAATTCAAGTTCAAGCAAAGAAACATAAAACAAACTATCTACATTTTGGTTGTATACATGTTAGAATCAATCCATTAGTCACTACTGCATTTGGGTCAAATTCCGATGGTGCGTTCGATGCAATTTCCACTTTCTATTGTCGGAAGACCAAAAAACCTCGAACCCCCTCAAACATCGTTTCACAGATGTCGTTTTTTCGATGACCTAGTTTTTGTCTGTATTGTGACGTTATATGACACCACGTGTCATCATAAATTGGATTGTCCAGCCCCATATTGACGTCGTAAGACCGACGTTGCAAACATGGCAAGACCGACGTTTCAAACGTGGCAAGTGAGACATTGCAAATGTGGCAAGTGAGACGTTTCAGATGTGGCAAGAGAGACATTTCAAAGGTGGAAAAAGGGACGTTCTTAAGGTGGCGAGAGAGACGTTTCAGAGGTGGCAAGAGAGACGTTCTGAAGGTGCAAAGACCGACGAGACAAGGTATTAGCTCCGACGTGGTTGCTATGGGAGAGACACTCTTGGACGTGGCAAGAATGATGTCCATTAGGTGGAAACAGCGACGACCAAGAGTTACTAGCTCCGACATGGTTTCTATGGGAGTGACAATCTTGGAGGTGGAAAGAGAGACGTCTTGGATGTGGAAATAGCGACGGGAAGAGAGTGAAATACATCACAATTTCCACCTTTGTGTAGGTATTTAAAAAAAAAATACAATATCAATATCAAGACCTAATAGTCATTCCAAGCCCAAAGGAGGAGTAATTCATATAGGTGTCAGCTAGTGA
>JZKD02S1673940.1:351774-377098 GCA_000966675.3 Picea glauca
AAGAAGTAAGATTTTGAAGATGGCATGCTGAATGACACTGAACCCATTCATCTCTAATGTTTTCTAACATTCTTCCCCACAGACTTATACTGAAACAAATATCTATTTTTTGTTCACCGATAAGACCTGCAAACCCTTTTTGAAGCGTCGTTATTATAGAAAACTTGTCACAACATCCGTCAAATGAAACATATTTATAGATTTTGTAACGTCACAATTCCAACGTAAAAAATTCCTAAGTGACCGTTGGTATTTTGACTTGGTGAACATACTAAGGTGACCATTGGAGGGGAAAACCTAGTTTCCAAAACGTCGCAATTGCGACATATATCTTCACAAACATGGCAAGAGAGACATTCCAGTGGAAAACGTGGCAAGAGAGATGTTCCAGTGGAAAACGTGGCAAGAGTGACGTTAACGTGGAAAGAGAGACGTTAACATGGCAAGAGAGACGCCAACATGGCAAGACCGACATTATCGGGCAACATGATTTTTTTTTTTTTAATTTCCTCTATTTTGCAACAATATGGATAATTTTGTCCATAATGCCGCAAATAAAACGTCGGAATTTTTACAATATGTACTAGTGAGTACACAAGGGAATAGATACTTATGCTCTATGTATTGTCCAAGATATGACTCATAACAAGTTCATTGATTCCTTAATATGAGGCATTGTTGCTCCTTTATCTAATGGTCCTGTATATTTTGATTGTTTCCCAAACTTCTCTGTATATACCTTTGATGAAAACCTTGTAGATATTCTTAAACTATAGATCCGTACCACTAGATTTGATATGTTCCAGACCAGGACATACATTTTCATCCAAACTAGATGATGTTTTAGGCGTACAAACACTCTGTATCCCGCAGTAATGAATGCTCCCAGTCAGACATCCAAATCTAGTACCCTAGTTATTACTGACCCTCTGAATAAAAAAAAGGAACATCAGATTATTAAATGGGAAAATCTCTCTTTTCTTGCAAATTGGGTCATTGACACTCCTCGAGTTCCAATACCACGATCTATAACTTCTGCAAACATCCAAGAATCCTCTTCCTCTGCAATTATCTCTTTCCCTACTCCTCAACATTCATACCTCAAAGATGACCACCCTTATGTTTCCTCTATATCAACTCCACCATTATGTTTGCATCCCTCACTCCAACCCCTTGCTTCCTCATTAGGACAAGTACCTTACTATGTTCAGTGCTTAGATTGTGCTAAATTAGTAACACTCTCAACACTACCCACACACACAGAGAATGAACAAATCCATCTTGAACATAAACATCATAATCCTAGGACGAATATTCCTCCTACAATCTCTACAACAAAAGAGCCTTGTCCCCATCCACAATGTTCTGACTTTCCTTTTCCACATGAACCCCACATTCTTGTTATAACATAATCTTATCCTCTTGATATTTCTCAAATATATTCTGTGAATAATATCCCGAACGACATCAAGAGACCAAAGATACCAGAAATAAGAAAGTTCCTTTCATTAATGAGTGGATGCCAGAAATAATTGGTAAAAGAAGAATGGATGAAAGCTATGTTGAATTGGGATCTGTTTACCCATCCTGGTGCTGAAAGATTCTCCAAATCTATCTCAGAGAAAGAAAAATTGGCCTTGTCAACAGATTGGCAAGAATATATGACCAATAACAATGTTTGGATTTCATTTTATGAATGGAAAACCCAACAACAAGTTCTTGCCTCCTTCTACAAAAGGTCAACAACCCAAAGATATCCTTGTGCTCCCACCTTGCAGCTGCTCCCAGTTACCTTAGTTTCTTGCCCAATACAAACTATTTCTATCTCTGATCTGGGTAGAGAAATTGGAAATCTTAAAAAGGAAATCAAAGCACAAAAGGAGCAGGAAAGCAAGGACACCAAAATCCTAACCATCCAACATAAAAAATTCCATGTCCTCTTAGACATAAAAATCAAAGGAAAATTGTTCAAACTGAAGACTTTGCTGGACACTAGATCTAATCTGAACCTTCTCAATAAAGACATCATTCCAGTCCAATTTTGGCATAAAACACAAATGAGTGCCATTGGATTAGGAAATCAAGCAACTCAATTTTTTTATGAAGTACCTGAGGCACTTCTATGTTTTAGGCATCATTGCCTTTATTTAAAATTCATGCTTACAAATATCCCTATAGCATGTATTCTTGGAACTCCCTTTTTTGTTGCGGTCGAACCTCATGGTTCTACTAGATTTCCAAATGGAGCCTCTGGATATTTTGTTAGCATTCCTTCACCATCTAAGAAATCAAAGATATCTGTTCAACTTCCTTTTGTGTCTTCTCCCAGGACTTCTTCTCTTGTCTATACAGTCCAAAGAAAGACACTCAAGATAGAAGAGTTGAAAAGAAAAAGGTTTGAATTGAGGATAAATGAATAGCTCAACCAAAGTCAAATACAACAGAAAATTCTAAAGTTGAGGAAAGAATTGGAAGAACAAATATGTTCAGAAAATCCAACTGCTTTCTGGCATCAGAAGAAACATGAAGTTATGCTCCCATATAAATATGCCTATGAAGGAAATCCCTGCAAAAGCAGAGCCATCCCAATGAATGTTGATTATCAAAGACTATGTTCGGAAGAAGTAAAAGGCCTACTCCACAAAGGACTCATCAGGGAATCCATTAGTCCATGGAATTGTTATGGATTCTACATAAATAAACATTCTGAACAAATTAGAGGGATTGCTAGATTGGTAGTAAATTAAAATCCTCTAAATAAATTCTTGGCCGATGATACTTATCCTATTCCAAACAAAACAAGTTTGGTAACAAGAATTGCAAGAGCAAAGATTTTTTCTAAATTTCACCTAAAATCAATATTTTGGCAAGTGGCAATTCGAGAAGAAGACAAGTTCAAAACAACCTTCAGTGTTCCTGCAGGACATTATGAATGGAATGTCATGCCCTTCAGTTTAAAGAATGCCCCAACAAAATTCCAAAGAGTCATGGACAACATTCTAAAACCTTATTTTGACTGGCTCATTGTGTATATTGATGAAATACTTGTTTTCTCTCCTTCTACAGAGAAACACTTCAAACATCTTGGTAAGTTTGTACAAGTTGTCAAAGATGTAGGCTTGGTTTTCTCAAAGAAAAATCTTGAGATTTTCAAAACTGAGATCAAATATCTTGGCCATATTATTCGCAATCGTGAACTAACTATGCAAACCCATGCAGTCGAATTTGCTGACAAGTTTCCAGATAAAATTACTGACAAAGTTCAACTTCAAATATTTCTTGGAAGTTTGAATTATATCAGTCATTTTTATAAAGGGTGTGCTCAAGACCGCAAACTATTAAATGACAAACTAAAGAAGGATCCATCGCCATGGATAGAAGCTCATTCACAGGCTGTCAAAAATATCAAGTCCAAAGCAAAGACACTCCCATTGCTTTATATCTTTGATGATGATCTTCCTAAAATTGTTGAAACAAATGCTAGCAATATCGGGTGGGGAGAAGTCCTTAAGAAAATCAGAACACAAGAGGGTAAGAAAAGAGAAGAAATAGTCCAGTTCACTTCTTCTCTCTGGAAATCTAGTGAAAAGAATTATTCTGCCTTAGATAAAGAAATAAAAGCATCTCTAAATGCTATCCATAAGTTTGAAATACTTCTTATATATAAGAAATTGTTTCTAAGAACTGATGCTGCAGCTATGAATAAAGTTCTTAACAAAGAGATAAAAACTCCTAGTGATGCCATGTTTGCTAGGTGGCAAGCCTTGTTTAGAAATTTTGATTTTTCCATAGAACATATTAAAGGCGCCACAAATTGTATCCCGAACTTTTTAAGCAGAGAACACCTTCAATAGGTCTCTATGATTATCTCTTTCCAATTGAGAAATGGATCTGAAATCCTAACAACTATTCTGGATACATTGAGTTGGGAACAATACTCATCAAACTAGAAATCTCATTGGTAATTAAGAAGTACAAAATTGATATCTCCCACAAATCAATTCCATTATTCAAGACTAGTTCCAGAAGTTCGCAATAGGCAAAGTTCTAATGTATTAATTCCTGTCATTTCGATAACTTCACAAAAGGATTTTGAAGCACAAGATGCTCTCTCCAGTATTTTTCATGACATAGATCTCATTTGGGATATCAGGAATAACCAAGGTTTTAACCAACAATACTTTTTCCTCCAAAGACCTAGATTACTATGCCATTGGCCAGAGAGAAATCAATCCTTATAATCCCTGGCAACGACTATGATTATTCTCATTACAAAACATTATGGTGGGATTTCATACAGCAAGAAGATTTCTTGACACTTGTCAAATTTTGAAATGTAAATACTTCCACAGCAGGAAGACCTCCAAGTTGGCTCGCAGATTGGTGGAAAGATTTTGGTCTTAATAAAAGTGCAGTAGACCCAACAACTTTATCTTCTATATGCAACTTTTTGTCTCCTAAAAAATATGTTCAGATCCTTTTCCAGAATGGACCAAATGATGGGGAAATCTTGTGTCATTTCATCTTCAACCATCTTCAATGGGAAACTAAGGCTAAAACCAGTGTGTAAATGATAAATGACCAACCTTTTATCATTCGAAAAATCTACAAAAAAATGTGGGACACTCTCAACTATGAAGAAAGATTCCATACCCACATTGAAAATGATTAAGTCATGTCTATTCATGTCTTACTGGCCAACAGTGGTGCCAGTCCTTTCATGTCTTACTGGTCGATAGTGGTGTCAGTTGGTTTTTGTGGATTTTCGTCATAAATATCCACTTTGTAATGTTTCAAATAAGAGTATCTTAGAAACCTAGAGCACTTCTCTAGATTTTGGCATGGTATGACCTGCATTTCTAAGATTCCTTAATACATGGAAAGTAGATTTGAAAAACCCAAGAAATATCCCAGCATGAACCTTCAAACAAGCCAATGCCCAAAATTTCCCTTAGCAGCCACCTACCTAGAGGGACTTACTACAGATGCTATTCAGGACCTAAGTGAACTTCTGGTAATCCCCTTAGTGAACTTTCGCAAATATTTCCAATGAAATTTCGCATCACCTTCCAGTGAACTCCAGACAATCACAATAGTAGGAAAATAGATAGAGCATAATACAAGGACAAGATAATATAAAATTTTCAAAGATAATATGTGGAAGCTGATTTATATTAAAAGAGTCAGAATGGCATGGATATATAGACTTTGAGCACAGATTTCTCTTTCTCTCAACAGACAAACACACAGACTGAAACTAAATGCTTCTGCCACTTTAGGTTCGTGCTGGCTGAGCCAAAATCACAGAGGCTTATCAAAGCCAACTAATGATATCAGAGCCAACCACGTTTTCAACCTGGTTATGATAACAGACTTCTCTCTCTGTTATATGTTTTGCTGTTATAAAAATTAATATTGAAAGTTGTATCAAGAGTCTTGGGCCTTTGAAAGACATGGTTTCCACTCTTGCGACTTTCTGAAAGCTGTATCAGAAGTCTCGGGCCTTTGAAAGACAAGGTTTCCACTTCTGTGACTTTCCAAGTTTTAACTAGTTATTGCCTGAGCAGTCGACCAGGAGCTTATTCGACATTATTTCACTACGGTGCGACGAACTAGAATTAAATGCCCTGCTTTTCTAAGCAGTAATAGTTACTAATTTCATTATGGATGCATCTATGTCTTTTTGAAAAGTTCAAAATGCTGAAGAACATAGTACTTCTCAATATTATCATCCAATTGAAAGGTCATCATTGTGTCTCATGATTCATTACATGCCTACCATAGAGACACTAGATCCCCGACTCCAAGATATCTATAAAGGAATAAGGTCACGAGGGACTCCAAGATATGGTTTGGGATATATTGAACAATGTGACCAAGTTATCCCAGATTGCAGATTGAACAATCCCATGCCTCCATCCCTCCAAAGACCCTCTATTGAAGAAATCCATAAATTCCATTCTATTATGGTGGGATGTCCCAAAAATACCATTGCAGAAGCATGGATCAAGAAACTGCTTAATTGGGATCTTTTCACCCACCCAAAATCTTTTGAATTCAACCTTTCTACTTCAGACCAAGAAAACGCTTGTTTGTCTAAAGAATGGCAAACATATATTTCAGAAAATAACATCTGGATTTCCTTTTATGAATGGAAAAGAAAATCCCAAAATCTTACAGTCCAGATGATGGAAGCGGGAAAAGAAGCAACTGCCCGTCATGAATGGAAAAACCTAGAAGGTAAAACTATGGAATTTGCATCAACCTTTGTGCCTTTTAAAAGCATTATTCCTGAAGACAGTAGCAGATAGGTCAAAGCTATACGCCTAATGTTATCTGATGAAGCCACCCAACTCTTGGGTGTAGAAAAAAGAGTCCAATCTATATCAGAACAAGTAAATTGGACAAATACTGCTCTTAAAGGTATTTCCACACATACATTTGTGACCAATGATTATGCTAGAAAAGGGCATATTAGAGACATGCAAATCTCTACAAATACAATAGCCCAATCAGTGAACTAGATAAATGAAAGAGTTGCAAACATCTATGACCATGCTGGAAAAACATAGAACATAGTGATACAAAAAACGAAGGATTCTGAAAAAAAATCATGAAGAACTGATGGAAGGACTAGGAGAAGCCTTCTCAGTCATCGGGAAAACTCTATTAGAGATCAAGAAAAAAGACACTACTCCCGACAAATCAATTCCCTGATCTTTTATTCTCCGTCACTCTACGATTTCTATTATTTCCCCTGTATATAAGCTCGAAGAAAAGTCTAGTGAAAAGAAATTCCCAATCCATTTTCCAAAAGAAGAACCAAATTATTCTTCTTCTTCCACAAATCCCAATCTATCTCTGGTTTCTGTCCAAATACCTTCATAAGAAAATATCCCACACCATATGAATAGGTTGCCTGCACCTGTTCTTCTAGGAAAAGGAAAAATGCCTGAATCCCAATCATTTGCAGAAGATTGGTTCCCTAAATGGAACAAAGATGGTCTATCAGTAGGGAAAGTCTAACAAGTATTGGACATAATGTATGTCTCCTATAAAATCATGTCTATGAAGACATAAGCATGCAAATCTTTGATCCAGTGCTTCACAGGAACGTTAAGAAAATGGTGGGAAGTCATCTCCTCACCTATTATGATAACAAAAATGGAAGCAGAGGTACTAAGAGATGAACAAGGATATGTTGTATATCATATCAATGGAACTCCTCAGAACAATATGATAGGATCCCTCACCACACTAATTCTGGAACATTGGTGTGGTACTAAAGAAGAATTGTTTGAAAAGCACGAACTGATGTTAATGAATATCAAATGAAGAAAAATGTCAGAATATGAGGAATTCCACAAAGAATGGACTCAAAGAATATTTGAGGTAAAAGACAGTCAAAATATTTTATGGAAACAAGTATACCTTGCAACAATCCCTAGCAAGTTTGTAGAAAATATCAAAATGCAAGAGGTTTTCAAATTACCTTATGAGATGTATACTTGGGGAGAAATTTATTCTCTTATCACTAAAGCCCTAATTGGACTATGCATAAATATGAAATTCCATAAGTTTATCCAAAAATTGTCCCACCTACCTGAAAACAAATCTATTTGTGAGAAATATGGCCTATACCTCATAGATCCCACCAGAAGAAAGAAAAATTAATTTAGGGCATTCAAAGAACAAAAACCTCCAAACAGAGGAAGGTATAGACAAAATACTCACTATTATGAGCCTGAGGACATTAAGCTGAAAACACATTCCAACCAAGCAAGGCAACAAGTTCAATGCTAGCTTTGCAGAAAAACTAGACACATAGCAAGTTCTTGTCCAGAAGGAAAAAATTCCAGAATATAAAAAGGTTGAATCTCGGAACAAAGGGCCAAAGAAGCACATCAGAAGGCCAATATAGAAACAACACAACAACTAGCACACAGGGTTCACTGCAACAGATGTGGAGAAAACGACCACTTAACAAATCAATAACCACATCATCCTTTTGTCAAAAGAGAAGAAGTCCATATACTTCACGAAGGATGTTGTTCTGGATCCACAGAAACTTCAGACTTTTAATTTAGCTCAGCTGATGAAGGAATTCTTCTAAATCATCAGTGTAAGTGTAATAATCTGAATTTTTGTTCTTGCGAAGATTCTTCTAAATTGGATTTTGTATCCATCCCAAGGCACAAAGAAAAAATAAAGATATGCATGTACCATAGCACTGGAGATCAATATTCCCAAATGATAGCTCAAATAAAGGCCTTGCTAGAAGGGGATATGAAAAATTTTGTACTTGAATCCTTTTTGAACACTATGACAACAGGACAGAAGCAATGCAATCCAGAATCATCCCACAAAGAAGGGATTAAGTCGTTATTTCTAGAGGCTTCATTTGAAAGAAATACCAGGTATTTCATTAATCACAACAAGGAAACCAAGTTGCAGCATCCTTCACTCACAGACTTGGAAAAAGAGGTATTTTATCTAAAGAAGGAAGTTGTTGAACTCAAGCTAAAGATGAAGCAATATGAAGAGGTTTCTGAATATTCATATAAAGTTGATTCATGGGAAAGGCAAGAAATAAAAGCCTTAAAAGACGAGGTGGAATCTCTTCGTCCACCACTAGAAGATGTACCAATTGAACCAGAAATACATCCCCATGACTCAACCCATTTGCAAGGGCTAAATGCTATGAAAATCTTGCCTATCCAATTTCAAAAGTATCATGTCAAGATAAATATAGAGATAAACACATAAATGTTTTGTTTAAATGATTTTCTTGATATTGGATCAGATATGAATCTCCTCAAGAAAAGTCTGATCCCTTGTAAATATTGTCTCCCTAGCAATTATTCTTCCATTGGACTAGGGAATGTTTCTACAGATTTTGATTTTGAAGTTCCAAAAGGTGTTTTATGGTTTGACGAGTATGCTTTAGGAATGAAGTTTCTCTTGGCAGATATGCCTATAGACTGTATTTTGGGAACTCATTTTCTTGTTGTTGTTGAACCTCATGGATCTGCCAGGATAGCTCAAGGCCACCCAACCTATTCCATCATGATTCCAAGCATAACAAAAGGATATCCACCTGTTAAAAAGATACTTTCCTTCATTTCGAAGCCATAGTCAAATATTGTGTTTTGTTCAAACCAACCTAAGAGTTTGGTCATTATCAATACATGGGATGATCTAAACAACAGGCCAATGATAGAACAGGTTGATGACAATCTTGACTAGGAAACTTATTCTCAAAACTGGTCTCCCCATTGGGATTTAAGATGGTCTGAAGGAATTGAATTCGGTCTGCCTGGATTCTCTTCTAACACAAGAATTTATGTAATACCTCCTCAACATATTATAGGCAGAATGCATCAAGCTTCTACTCTTCATGCTAGAGAAAAACTAATAGAAATGGGAGATATCACTAGACTAAGATCTACATTGAGAAGGTGGTTCTGTCAAAATTCTCAACAATGGTGAGAGACTCCAGATCATTCTTATTTTATGATAAATCTAATGAGAGCATTGCATTCTTGGCCCCAGCAAGATCCTTCTCATATTTTTCATCAAATAAATTACCATCAGTATCAAGCCATTTCGGATCATGTATGATTATGGAGTGACAGGTATAAATATTATTATTACATGATAAAGTTTTCTAGTCACTTCAGATCAAATACCAACCCTAAACCAACCTGGCTTAAGACTTGGTGGAAAAAATTTAGGTTAAACCCAAGTGCAATACATCCAGATGTATTGAATGTTGAACAAATGTTTCATCATTTAAATCTTTCAGATAATGTTCATTGGCTTAATCAGATCTCGAGAATTGGGTATATGAAAAACTTCATAAATGAGAAGCATCCTTGGGTTATCCGAACAAAGTATGTTCTCCAACAAGAAGAAGACAAGAATGAAGATCCAATGATGTACATGGAGGTTTATACTGAGCACTGGGACCCATATCGTTTCAATCACCTTCATGATCAACTGGTGGAATAAAATGGTGGATCCCATCCACTTTCATGTCTTATTGGCCGATACTGGTGCCAGTCCTTTCATGTCTTACTGGACGACAGTGGTGTTAGTTGGTTTTTGTGGATTTCCATCTTAAATCTCCACTTTGTAATGTTTCAAATAGGAGTATCTTAGAAACCTAGAGCACTTCTCTATCTTTTGGCATGGTTTGACCCACATTTCTAAGATTCCTTAATACATGGAAATTATATTTGAAATTTGGTCGGAAGGTTATTGCATGTTCTCTCCGCCAAATCTTAAAAGTAGATTTGATTCTAGGCAAATAGTAAAGTGTCTTGTCTAGTCTTTTCATGAGAATGATTCTCTTCTCCAAAAATTTGCATATAAGGAGATGAGAGGTTCATTTGTAGCATAGTTAGTTTTTGGAGTCGATTTGAGTCTGTAAGTACGAGTCTTCTAAACTCCCTCTCTTCGAGATTCGAGTCTTTCTGATAGGTTGCTTTGATAAGCTTGCGTGATTCTGGCTCGGCTGGCATGAACCTAAAGTGGTAGAAGAATTTAGTTTCAATCTGTGTGTATGTCTGTTGGGAGAAAGAGCACTCTGTGCTCAAAGTCTGTATATCCATGTCATTCTGGCTCTTTTAATATAAATCATCTTCCACATATTATCTCTTAAAATTGTCTATTATCTTGTCTATGTATTATGCTCTATCTGTTTGCCTACTATTGCGATTGTCTGGAGTTCATTGGAAGGTTATGCGAACGTTCAGTGGAAATATTTGCGAAAGTTCACTAAGGGGATTAACGAAAGTTCACTTAGGTCCTGAATAGCATCTATAGTAAGTCTCGGTAGGCAGGTGGCCGCTAAGGACAATTTTGGGCATTGGGTTGTTCGAAGGTTCATGCTGGGATCTTTCTTGGGTTCACATAGGAGGTTTACTGGGTTCACATAGGTGGTTTTTTGGGTTCATGCTGAGATCGCAAAAGGAAGCAATCGACAAAGGAAGAAGACAAAGACAAGTTTTATTCAAGCTTCATTCTCCATCGGAGGAAGCCTCTGAGTTACAAATGGTATAATTTATAAATCCTGAATGTATATAAAGCCTCTTTATACGGATTTCAATATTATTTTTTATAACAACAAAACATATAATAGAGAGAGAAGTCTGTTATCATACTAGAGAGAGACACTAGATCCCCGAATCCAAGATATCTATAAAGGAATGAGGCCACCAGGGACTCCAAGATATGGTTTGCGATATATTGAACAATGTGACCAAGTTATCCTAGACTGCAAGTTTAAAAATCCCTTGCCTCCATCCCTCCAAAGACCCTCTATTGAAGAAATCCATAAATTCCATTCTATTATGGTGGGATGTCCCAAAAATACCATTGAAGAAGCATGGATCAAGAAAATGCTTAATTAGGATCTTTTCGCCCACCCAAAATCTTCTGAATTCAACCTTTCTACTTTAGACCAAGAAAAATCTTGTTTCTCTAAAGAATGGCACACATATATTTCAGAAAACAAAATATGGATTTCCTTTTATGAATGGAAAATAAAATCCCAAAATCTTACAGTCCATATGATGGAAGGGGGAAAAGAAGCAACTGCCCATCATGAATTGAAAAACCTAGAAGGTAAAACTATTGAATCTTCATCAACCTTTCCTCCTTTTAAAGGCATTATTCTTGAAGATAGTACCAGATAGGTATAAGCTATACCCCTAATGTTAGCTGATGAAACCACCCAATTCTTAGGTGTAGAAAAAAGAGTCAAGTCCATGTCATAACAAGTAAATTGGACAAATACTGCTCTTAGAGGTATGACCACACATACATGTGTGACCAATGATTATGATAGAAAAGGGAATATTAGAGACCTTCAAGTCTTTACAAATACAATATCCCAATCAGTACACCAGATAAATGACAGAGTTGCAGACATCTATGACCGTGTTGGAAAAACACAGAACATAGAGATACAAAAAACTGAGGATTCTGCAAAAAAATCATGAAGAACTGATGGAAGGACTAGGAGATGCCTTCTTAGTCATCGGGAAAAGTCTGTTAGAGATCAAGAAAAAAGACACTACTACTGACAAACCAATTCCCCAATCTTTTATTCTCCCTTACTCTTCGATTTCTATTATTTCCCCTGTATATAAACCCGAAGAAAAGTCTAGCGAAAATAAATTCCCAATCCATTTTCCAAAGAAGAAACAAATTCTTCTTCTTCTTCCACAAACCCCAATATATATCTGGTTTTTGTCCAAAGACCTTCATATAAAAATATCCCACACCATATGAATAGGTCGTCTGCACCTGATCTTCTAGGAAAAGGAAAAATGCCTGAATCCCAATCATTTGCAGAAGATTGGTTCCCTGAATGGAACATAGATGGTCTGTCAGTAGGGAAAGTCCGACAACTATTGGACATAATGTATGTCTCCTATAAAATCATGTGTATGAAAGGAAAAAGTGAGACAAAAGCAAGCAAATCTTTGATCCAATGCTTCACAGGGATGTTAAGCAAATGGTGGGAAGTCATCTCCTCGCCTATTATGATAACAAAAATTGAAGCAGAGGTACTAAGATATGAACAAGGATATGTTGTTTACCATCTCAATGGAACTCTTGAGAACAATATGATAGGATCTCTCACCACACTAATTAATATTTGAGGTAAAATACGGTCAAAATCTTTTATGGAAACAAGTATACCTTGCAACAATCCCTAGCAAGTTTGTAGAATATCTCAAAATGCAATAGGTTTTCAAATTACCTTATGAGATGTATACTTGGGGAGAAATTTATTCTCTTATCACTAAAGGCCTAATTGGACTATGCATAAATATGAAAGTCTATAAATCTATCCAAAAATTGTCCCACCTACCTGATAGCAAATCTATTTATGAGAAATATGGCCTATACCTCACAGATCCCACTAGAAGAAAGAAAAATAAATTTAGGGCATTCAAATAACAAAAACCTCCAAACTGAGGAAGATATAGAAAAAAAAATCACTATTATGAGCCTGCGGACATTAAGCTGAAAACACATTCTAGCCAAGCAAGGCAACAAGTTCAATGCTGGCTTTGCGAGAAAAAAAAACACATAGCAAGTTATTTTCAAGAAGGAAAAAATTCGAGAATATCCAAATGGAAAATCTCGGAACAAAGGGCCAAAAAAGCACATCAGAAGGCCAGTATAGAAACACCACAACAACTAGCACACATGGTTCACTACAACAGATGTGGAGCAAATGACCACTTAACAAATCAATTCCCACATCATCCTTTTGTCAAAAGAGAAAAAGTCCATCTACTTCATGAAGGATATTGTTCTGAATCCACACAGACTTCAGAAATTGAATTTAGCTCAGCTAATGAAGGAATTCTTCTAAATCGTTAGTGTAAGTGTAATAATCCGAATTTTTGTTCTTGCGAAGATTCTTCTAAATCAGATTTTTTATCAAGCCCAAGGCATAAAGAAAAAATAAATATATCCATGTACCATAGCAGTGGAGATCAGGATGCCCAAATGCTAGCTCAAATAAAAGCTTTGCCAGAAGGGGATATGAAAAATTCTTTACTTGAATCCTTTCTGAAAACTATGACAATAGGACAGAAGCAAAGCAATCCAGAATCTTCCCACAAAGCAGGGATTAAGACATTATTTCTAGAGGCTTCATTTGAAAGAAATACCAGGTATTTCATTAAGCACAACAAGGAAACCAAGTTGCAGCATCCTTCACTCACAAACTTGGCAAAAGAGTTATTTTATTTAAAGAAGGAATTTGTTGAACTTGTTGAATTTGTTGATGAAGTAATATGAAGAGGTTTCTGAAAATTCATATAAAGTTGATTCATGGGAAAGGAAAGAAATAAAAGCCTTAAAAGACCAGGTGGAATCTCTTCCTCCATCACTAAAAGATGTACCAATTGAACCAGAAAGACATCCCCATGACTCAAGCCATTTGCAAGGGCTAAATGCTATGAAAATCTGGCCTATCCAATTTCAAAAGTATCATGTGAAGATAAATCTAGAGATAAACATGAATATGTTTTATTTAAATGCTTTTCTTGATACTGGATTAGATATGAATCCCCTTAACAAAAATCTGATCCCTTGTAAATATTGGCTCCCTATCAATTATTCTGCTATTGGACTAGGGAATCCCTATAACTCAGAGGCTTCCTCCGATGGAGAATGAAGCTTGAATAAAACTTGTCTTTGTCTTTTGCCTTTGCCGACTGCTTCCTTTTGCAATCTCAGCATGAACCCAGAAAATCACCTTTGTGAACCCAGAAAACCTCCTATGTGAACCCAAGAAAGATCCCAGCATGAACCTTCGAATATCCCAACGCCAAAAATTTCCCTTAGTGGCCACCTCCCTGGCGAGACTTACTATAGACACTATTTAGGACCTAAGTGAACTTTCGATAATCCCCTTAGTGAACTTTCACAAAGATTTCCAGTGAACTTTTGCACAACCTTCCAGTGAACTCCAGACAATCGCAATAGTAGGAAAACAGATAGAGCATAATACAGAGACAAGATAATAGAAAATTTTCAAAGATAATATGCGAAAGATGATTTATATTAAAGGAGCCAGAATGACATGGATATACAGACTTTGAGCACATATTGCTCTTTCTCTCAATAGACAGACACACAGACTGAAACTAAATGCTTCTGCCACTTTAGTTTCTTGTTGGTCGAGTCAGAATCACATAGGCTTATCAAAGCAACCTATCAGAAATACCCAAAGCTCGAAGAGAGGGAGATTATAAGACTCGAAATTACAGATTCAAATTGACTCCAAAAACTGACTGCATCAAGTGAACCTCTCATCTCCTTAAATACAATATTTTGGAGAAGAGAATCATTCTTATGAAAATACTAGACAAGACACTTTTCTATTTGCTTAGAATCAAATTTACTTTTAATATTTAGCGGAGAGAACATGCAAGAACCTTCCGACCAAATTTCAAATCTACTTTCCACGTATTAAGGAATCTTAGAAATGCATGTCAAACGACGCCAAAATCTAGAGAAGTGCTCTAGGTTTCTAAGATACTCTTATTTGAAACATTACAAATTGGATATTTATGATGGAAATCCATGAAAACTGACTGACACCACTATCGGCCAGTAAGACATGAAAGGACTGGCACCACTGTCGGATAGTAAGACATGAATAGATGTGACTTAATCATTTTTGATGTGGGTATGCAATATTTCTTCATAGTTGAGAGTCTCCCACATTTTGCTGTAGATTTTCCGAATGATAAAAGGTTGGCCATTTATCATTTGTACACTGGATTTAGCCTTAGTTTCCCATTGAAGGTGGTTGAAAATGAAATGACACAATATTTCCCCATCATTTGGTCCATTCTGGAAAAGGATTTAAACATATTGGAGAGGAGATAAAAAGTTGCATATAGAAGATAAAGTTGTTGGGTCTACTGCACTTTTATTAAGACCAAAATCTTTCCACCAATTTTCAAGCCAACTTGGAGGTCTTCCTGCTATGGCAGTGTTTACATTTCCAAATTTGACAAGTGTCAAGAAATATTCTTGCTATATGAAATCCCACCATAATGTTTTGTAATGAGAATAATCATAGTCACTGCTAGGGAAGTATAAGGATTGATTTCTTTCTGGCCAATGACATAGTAATCTAGGTCTTTGGAGGAAAAAGTATTTTTGGTTAAAACCTTGGTTATTCCTGATATCCCAAATGAGATCTATGTCATGAAAAATACTGGAGAGAGCATCTTGTGCTTCAACAACCTTTTGTGAAGTTCTCAAAATGACAAGAATTAAAACATTAGAACTTTTCTTGTTGCGAACTTCTGGAACTAGTCATGAACAATGGAATTGATTTGTGGGAGATATCAATTTTGTACTTCTTAATTCCCAATGAGGTTTCCAGTTTGATGAGTATTGTTCCCAACTCAATGTATTCGGAATAGTTGTTAGGATTTACGATTCATTTCTCAATTGGACAAAGATAATCCTAGAGACCTGCTGAACGTGTTCTCTACTTAAAAAGTATGGGATACAATTTGTGGTGCTTTTAATGTGTTCTATGGAAAAATTAAAATTGATAAACAAGGATTTCCACCTAGAAAACATGGCATCACTGGGAGTTTGTATCTCTTTGTTAAAAACTTTATTCATAGCTGCAACATCAGTTCTTAGCAGAAATTTCTTATATATAAGAAATATTTCAAACTTATGGATAGCATTTAGAGATGCTTTTATTTCTTTATCTAAGGCAGAATCATTCTTTTCACTAGCTTTCCAGAGACCATAAGAAAACTGAACTATTTCTTCTCTTTTCTTACCCTCTTTTGTTCTAATTTTCTTAAGGACTGCTCCCCACTGGTGCTAGCATCTGCTTCAACAATTTTAGTAAGATCATCATCAGTGATATACAACAACGAGAGTGCCTTTGCTTTGGAATTGATATTTATGACAGTCTATGAATGAGCCTCTGTCCATGGCGATGGATCCTTCTTTAGTCTATCATTTAATAATTTGTGGTCTTGAGAACACCCTTTATAAAAATGACTAATATAATTCAAACTTCCAAGAAATCTTTGAAGTTGAACTTTGTCAGTAATTTTATTTGGAAACTTGTCAGCAAATTCAACTGCATGGGTTTGCAGAGTTAGTTCACCATTGCGAATAATATGGCCAAGATATTTGATCTTAGTTTTGAAAAGCTCAAGCTTTTTCTTTGAGAAAACCAAGCCTACATCTTTGACAACTTGTACAAACTTAGCAAGATGTTTGAAGTGTTTCTCTATAGAAGGAGAGAAAACAAGTATGTCATCAATATACACAATTAGCCAGTCAAAATAAGGTTTTAGAATGTTGTCCATGACTCTTTGGAATTTTGTTGGGGAATTCTTTAAACCGAAGGGTAGGACATTCCATTCATAATGTCCTGCAGGAACACTGAAGGTTGTTTTGAACTTGTCTTCTTCTTGAATTGCCACTTGCCAAAATCCTAATTTTAGGTCAAATTTAGAAAAAATCTTTACTCCTTCAATTCTTGTTACCAAACTTGTTTTGTTTGGAATAGGATAAGTATCATCGGCCAAGACTTTATTTAAAGGCTTATAATTTACTACCAATTTGGGAATCCCTCCAATTTGTTCGGAATGTTTATTTACGTAGAATGCATAACAATTCCATGGACTAATGGATTCCCTGATGAGTCCTTTGTGGAGTAGGACTTTTACTTCTTTTGAACATAGTCTTTGATACTCAGCATTCATTGGGATGGCTTTGCTTTTGCAGGGATTTCCTTCATAGGAATATTTATATGGGAGCATAACTTCATGTTTCTTCTGATGCCAGAAAGCAGTTGGATTTTCTAAACATATTTGTTCTTCCAATTCTTTCCTCAACTTTTAAATTTTCTATTGTATTTGACTTTGGTTGAGCTGTTCATTTATCCTCAATTCAGACCTTTTTCTTTTCAACTCTTCTATCTTGAGTGTCTCGCTTTGGACTATATAGACAAGAGAAGAAGTCCTGGGAGAAGACACAAAAGGAAGTTGAAAAAAGATCTTTGATTTCTCAGATGGTGAAGGAATGCTAACAAAATATCTAGACGCTCCATTTGGAAATCTAGTAGAACCACGAGGTTCGACTATAGAAAAAGAGGGGGTTCCAAGAATACATGCTACAGGGATATTTGTAAGCATGAATTTTAAAGAAAGGCAATGATGCCTAAAACATAGAAGTTCCTTAGGTACTTCATAAAAAATTTGAGTCGCTTGATTTCCTAATCGAATGGCACTCATTTGTGTTTTATGCCAAAATTGGACTGGAATGATGTCTTTATTGAGAAGGTTCATATTGGATCTAGTGTCCAACAAAGTCTTGAGTTTGAACAATTTTCCTTTGATTTTTATGTCTAAGTGGACATGGAATTTTTTATGTTGGATGGTCAGGATTTTGGTGTCCTTGCTTTCCTTCTCCTTTTGTGCTTTGATTTCGTTTTTAAGATTTCCAATTTCTCTACCCAGATTAGAGATAGAAATAGTTTGTACTGGGAAAGAAACTAAGGTAACTGGGAGAGGCTACAAGGTGGGAGCACAAGGATATCTTTGGGCTGCTGACCTTTTGCATAAGGAGGCAAGAACTTGTTGTTGGGTTTTCCATTCATAAAATGAAATCCAAACATTGTTCTTGGTCATATATTCATGCCAAACTGTTGACAAAGCCAATTTTTCTTTGTCTGAGATAGATTTGGAGAATCTTTCAGCATCAGGATGGGTAAACAGATCCCAATTCAACATAGCTTTCATCCATTCTTCTTTTACCAATTGTTTTTGGCATCCACTCATTAATGAAAGGAACTTTCTTATTTCTAGTACCGCTAGTCTCTTGATGTCGTTCTAGATATTATTCACAGCATATCTTTGAGAAATATCAAGAGGATAGGATTATGTTATAACAAGAATGTGGGGTTCATGTGGAAAAGGAAAGTCATAACATTGTGGATGGGGACAAGGCTTTTTTTGTTGTAGAGCTTCTAGGAGGAAGATTCGTCCTAAGATTATAATGTTTATGTTCAAGATGGATCTGTTCATTCTTTGGGTGTGTGGGTAGTGTTGAGAGTGTTACTAATTTAGCACAATCTAAGCATTGAACATAGTAAGGTACTTGTCCTAGTGAGGAAGCAAGGGGTTGGAGAAAGGGATGAAAACATAATGGTGGAGTTGATATAGACGAAATAGAAGGGCGATCATCTTTGAGGTATGAATGCTGGGGGGGTATGAATGTTGAGGAGTAGGGAAAGAGATGATTTCATAGGAAGAGGATTCTTGGATGTTTGCAGAAGTTATAGATCATGGTACTCGAACTCGAGGAGTATCAATGACCCAATTTGCGGGAAAAGAGAGATTTTCCCATTTAATAATTTGATGTTCCATTTTTTGATTCAGAGGGTCAGTAATAACCAGGGTACTAGATTTGGATATCTGACTGGGAGCATTCATTACTGTAGGATACAGAGTGTTTGTATGCCTAAAACATCCTCTAGTTTGGATGGAAATGTTTGTCCTAGTTTGGCACATATCAAATCCAGTGGTACGTATCTGTAGTTTGAGAATATCTGCAAGGTTTTCATCAAAGGTATATACAGAGAAGTTTGGGAAACAATCAAAATATACATGACCATTAGATAAAGAAGCAACAATGCCTCCTATTAAGGAATCAATGAACTTGTTATGAGTCATATCTCGGACAACACATAGAGCATAAGCATCTATTCCTTTGTGTACTAATTAATTGATTCCGACACGTATACAACCAAAATGTAGATAGTTTGTTTTGTGTTTCTTTTCTTCAACTTGGATTTCTTTAACATTGATTAAAGAAATGGTTTGGCTAACATCATTATTTTGTTGTATATGGCTAACTGATTCTTTGACAATGATTCTGGACACAACACGCAGGTGGAACATACTTAAGTCATTATAGACCTAGCTTACACAGGTGGAACATACTTAAGTCATTATAGACCTAGCTTGGAGAGATGGCAGGTAGTTTCCACGCAGCTTGAGGTTGAGACTCAATGGATTCAATAATTGCATGGTTTAGGAAGTGTGCATTGTTTTCTGAAAACATAGAGCTTAGACTGCTTGTAGAATTTCTTCCCGAAGTACTTTCTTCTTCAGTATTTTGAATATCTCTAAAAGACATAGATCTATCCATAGTGAAAGTAATAACTATTATTGCTCAGAAAAAGAGGGCATTTAATTCTAGTTCTTCACACCGAAGTGAAAGACTGTCGAATAAGCTCTTGACCAACTACCCAGGCAATAACTAGTTAGAACTTGGAAAGTCGCAGAAGTGAAAACCTTGTCTTTCAAAGGCCCGAGACTTCTATCCAGCTTTCAAAAAGTTGCAAGAGTGGAAACCTTGTCTTTCAAAAACCTGAGACTCTTGATATGGCTTTCAAGATTAATTCTTATACCAATAAAACATATAACGAAGAGAGAATTGTGTTATCATACCCGGATTGAAAACGTTGTTGGCTCTGATACCATTTGTAGATTTGATTCTAAGAAAATAGTAAAGTGTCTTGTCTTGTAAATGGTGTTTTGTTCAAACAAACCTGTTATTATCAATACATGGGATGATAAAAACAACAGGCCAATGATAGAACAGGTTGATAACAATCTTGAATGGGAAACTTATTCTCAAAACTTGGCTCCCCATTGGGAGTTAAGATGGTCTAAAGGAATTGAATTTGGTCTTCCTGGACTCTCTTCTAACACAAGCATATATGTAATACCTCATCAACATCTTATAGGTAGAATGTATCAAGCTTCTACTCTTGCTACTCGAGAAAAACTAATAGAAATGGGAGATATCACCAGACTAAGATCTACATTCAGAAGGTGGTTCTGTCAAAATTCTCAACAATGGTGAGAGACTCCAGATCATTCTTATTTTATGATAAATCGAATGAGAGCATTGTAGTCTTGGCCCCAGCAAGATCCTTCTCATCTTTTTCATCAAATAAATTACCATCAGTATCAAGCCATGTGGGATCATATATGCTTATGGAGTGACATGTATAAATATTTTTAATGCATGATAAAGTTTTCTAGTCACTTCAGATCAAATACCAACCCTGAACCAGCCTGGCTTGAGACTTGGTGGAAAAAAATTGGGTTAAACCGAAGTGCAATACATCTAGATCTATTGAATGTTGAACACATGTTTCATCATTTAAATCTTTCAGATAATGTTCATTGGCTTAATCAGATCTCAAGCATTGGGTATATGACAAACTTCATAAATGAGAAACATCATTGGGTTATCCGAACAAAGTATGTTCTCCAACAAGAATAAGATAGCAATGAAGATCCAATGATGTACATGGAGGTTTATACTCAGCACTGGGACCCATATTGTTTCAATCACTTTCATGATCAACTGGTGGAATAAAATGGTGGAACCCATTCACTTTCATGTCTTACTAGCCTACATTGGTGCCAATCCTTTCATATGTTACTGGACGGCAGTGTTGTCAGTCGATTTTCATGGATTTCCATCATAAATCTCCACTTTGTAATGCTTCAAATAAGAGTATCTTAGAAACCTAGAGCACCTCTCTACCTTTTGGCGTGGTTTGACCCACATTTCTAAGATTCCTTAATAGGTGGAATGTAGATTTAAAATTTGGTCGGAAGGTTCTTGCATGTTCTCTTCGCCAAATCTTAAAAGTAGATTTGATTCTAAGCAAATAGTAAAGTGTCTTGTCTAGTCTTTTCATGAGAATGATTGTCTTCGCCAAAAATTTGTATATAAGGAGATGAGAGATTCATTTATAGGGCAGTGAGTTTTTTGAGTCAATTTGAGTCTGTAAGTTCGAGTCCTCTAAGCTCCCTCTCTTCAAGCATTGGGTCTTTCTGATAGGTTTCTTTGATAATTTTGCATGATTCTGGATCGGTCAGCTCGAACCTAAAGTGGTAGAAGCATTTAGTTTCAGTCTGTGTGTCTGTCTGTTGAGAGAAAGAACAATCTGTGCTCAAAGTCTGTATATCCATGCAATTCTGGTTCTTTTAATATAAATCAGCTTCCGCATATTATCTCTGAAAATTGTCTATTATCTTGTCTCTGTATTATGCTCTATATGTTTGCCTACTATTTCAATTGTCTGGAGTTCACTCGAAAGTTATGCGAAAGTTCAATGAGAAGCTTTGCAAAAGTTCACTGAGGGGATTACCAAAAGTTCACTTAGGTCCTGAATAGCATCTGTAGTAAGTCCCGCTAGGCAGGTCGCGACTAAGGGCAATTTTGTTAAACATAATGTAACCTCAACAGTCTGAATGTACACTACCAACTGTACTGGACATATGTACTTTCTATTTTTGTCTTGCTTGAGGCTATTTAGCTCAGCTATTTCCATTTACATTGTATCTTCTTAGAACTTCTTCAGAACTTCGTTTTTGTACTCTTCTTCATACATTTCAATATACTGTTCTATTATTTTTCTCTCTGCATTTCTCTTTACTTCACAATTTATCATGGTATCAGAGCTTCAACGGTAAGCCTCTTCACACAGTCTGGAGAGCAACTCGATCCTCACAACACAGAGCTTCATAGATATTGAGAGCACGCGACACAGTCTCTTTCACAAGGTTTGGAGAGTCGTCTGTCATACTCTCGAAAGATCCTCACAGGAAACTTCCACGAGGAAGAAGATCGTCTTACGTTCAAAAGATCAACGTAGGAAGATTGCAGAGGAAGCAGAGCGTACAATGCTCGAAATATCCAGGATGAAGAGAATGCAAAAGAAGAAACTTTAAAGATTCTTGCACATTTTTTCAAGAATCGTCAAAGATTGACGAAGAAGGGTTGCAGAACGGAAGAACGTTTAGAGAACTCGAAGGATACATTCAAAATTGTTAAGGATTGCTGCAGAAGGCACAATCATTTAAAGAGTTTTGAAATTCGCTCAAATCTGTCAAAGATTGTAGCAAAGAAAGAAGAACTCGTGAAATTCTTTCAAATCTTTGAAAGATTCACGAATCTTTCTTCCACGTGAGTAAAGAACGTGTCTCAGGTGCAAATAACAGCCATTAAGGCCGTAAGATTCATCCTGAGAACGTATCCAAAGTGGGAAACCAATTTAGAAGGGACGAGGAGAGCGCGGAAAAGGTGAAAGCATTTCAGCCGCTAGATCTTGCACAGAGCCCCGACAACCATTGGATCGGGTGAAGGCGCGCAAAGTTTAGCCTCTGAAGGAGTGCACAAGGAGAAAGGATATGAGCCATCAGATCTGGAGCAAATTTCCCGCTAGCCATCAGATTGGATTGAAGCTACTACCTCAACATCTTGTCAAGCTGTATGGCTGAGAAGAGTATTGAAAGATATGTCACATATAGAAAATGATCCAACTCCTATTTTCTGTGACAATACATCAACAATTTCTTTATCCAAGAACCATGTGTTTCACAAGAAAAGTAAACACATTGACACTCGGTTTCATTTCATACGCGAGCTAGTCAATAATGGTGATATTGCACTACAATTCTGTGGTTCTCGAGATCAGCTTGCTGATATCTTTACAAAGCCACTAGGAAAGTCATTTTTTGATTTTCAGAGACAACACTTAGGCATAGTCAGTGCTGATGATTGTAACTGTTGAGTTTAAGAGCGAGTGTTAAACATAATGTAACCTCAACAGTCTGACTATACACTACCAACTGTACTCGACAGATGTACTTTCTATTTTTTTCTTTCTTGAGCCTATTTAGCTCAGCTATTTCCCTTTACATTGTATCTTCTTCAGAACTTCTTCAGAACTTCATTTTTGTACTATTCTTAATACATTTCAATATACTGTTCTATTATTTTTCTCTCTGCACTTCTCTTTACTTCACAATTTATCAAATTTTGGGCATTGAGTTGTTTGAAGGCTCATGCTGGGATCTTTCTTGGATTCACATTGGAGGTTTTCTGGGTTCACATAGGTGATTTTCCGGATTCATGCTGAGATCGCAAAAGAAAATAGTCGGCAAAGGCAAAGACAAAGCCAAGTTTTATTCAAGCTTCATTCTCCGTTGGATGAAGCCTCTGAGTTACAAATGTTATCAGAGCATTTTCCACATTAAACCATATTTCCACCTCTCTTTAATCGGGAATGAACAAATATGGTAGACTCAAATAATTTTCATCACGTCAATTACCCATAGCGTTGCCCATTCCTTTAAACACATACTTACCACCAAAACGTATGATAATTAATTACGTAAAACACTGTGCATTCACTGTATAATTTGCCAAAGTCTGTGGAAAGTTCTCCGAGCTGATAATTAAGAGAATTATCACATTCAATCTATGTTTCTCGACACTGATCATCAAATTGCATAGATGATCAACCTGCATTTCTTCAACTCGAATTGAATAGGTGTGGTTAATGAAATACATGATAAATTGTGAAGCAAAGAGAAATGCAGAGAGAAAAGAATAGAACAATATATTAGAATGAATGAAGAACTGAAGAAGTTAAGAAGTTGAAGTACAATGAAATGGGAGATGGTTGAGCTAATTAGGCTCAAGCAAGACAAAAATAGAAAGTACAACTGTCCAGTACAACTGGCAGTGTACAGTTAGACTGTTGAGGTTACATTATGTTTAACACTCCCTCTTAAACTCAACAGTTACAATCATCAGCACTGACTATGCCTAAGTGTTGTCTCTGAAAATAAAAAACTGACTTTCCTAGTGGCTTGGTGAAGATATCAGTAAGATGATCTCGAGAACCACAAAATTGTAGTGCAATATCCCCATTATTGACTAACTTGTGTATGAAATGAAACCGAGTGTCAATGTGTTTACTTTTCTTGTGAAACACATGGTTCTTAGATAATGCAATTGCTGATGTATTGTCACAGAAAATATGAGTTGGATCCTTTTCTGTTTGTGACATGTCTTTCAATAATCTTCTCAGCCACACAGCTTGACATGACGCTGAGGTAGCAACTACATACTCTGCCTCTGCAGAAGATATGGATACAATTGGCTGCTTCTTCGATGCCCATGAAATTAGGTCCGTGCTCAGTTGAAAAACATATCCTGATGTGCTTTTCCTGTCATCTAGGTTGCCTGCAAAGTCACTATCTATGTAACCAGAGAGTTGATTACTATCAGATTTAGTGTACCATAAACCGAAATTTATTGTTCCTGCTACATATCTCAAAATTCGTTTTGCCATTTTCCAATGTGAATCTCTTGGTGATTCCATGAATCTAGAAACAAGGCTAGCTGCATACATGATGTCAGGCCTAGTTTCTGTAAGATAAAACAAACTTCCTGCTAAACTTTTGTATAAAGTAGAGTCCACAGTAGGACCTTCATCTTTCTTGCTCAACTTTGTGCCTAAAGGTATGGGGGTTTCTGCTGGATTGCATCCTTCCATGCAAAACTGTTTGATGATGTCTGTTGCATACTTTTGCTGACAGACAAAAATGCCTTTGGTTGATTGATGAACCTCAATGCCTAAAAAATATTTCATTATGCCAAGATCTGTCATCTCAAACTCAGATTGCATGGCATGTTTGAAATCTGTTAGCTCTAGATTTCCTGTGTAAATCATGTGATCAACATATAAACATACAATTAGTATTTTACCGCGATGAACTATTTTGGTATAAAGTGTTGGTTCATTTTGACTTATGTTGAAGCCACTTTTGATCAGGTAAGTGTCAATTCTGTTGTACCAAGCTCTTGGAGCTTGCTTTAAGCCATACAAGGCTTTCTTCAACCGATACACTTTGGTTGGGTGCTCTTG
>JZKD02S1673940.1:377148-395823 GCA_000966675.3 Picea glauca
TTCTTCTTCTAAAAAACCATTTAGGAATGTTGACTTGACATCCATTTGGTAAACTTGCCATTTGTGTTGTGCTGCTATGGCCAATAGAGTTCTGGCAGTGTCTAACCTTGCTACTGGAGCAAAAGTTTCACCATAATCAATACCTAGTTGTTGTGAGAATCCTTTGGCTACAAGTCTTGCCTTGTGATTTTCAATCTGTCCTTTTTCATTTAGTTTGGTTTTGTAAACCCACTTGACACCAATACTTTTCTTGTGTCTTGGCAAATCAACAAGATCCCATGTATTGTTCTTCTCAATGGAGTCAATTTCTTGGTTCATGGCTTGAACCCAGTGTGGATCCTTAGATGCTTCCTTAAAGGATGTAGGTTGACATGACATTAAAGAAAAAATATTATGTTGCTCAAAGTCATCCAACTGTTGATGGATTTCTCTCAAACTTCGAGTTCTCTGATTCTGTGGTCCAGAGAATGATTCTCTGCTTGAAGTTGAGTTATTTTGAGAGTGTTCAGGTTGTCTTTGTACCTGTAGTCTTGGAAGAGAAGTTTGAGGTACTTGTTGTTCTGAATTTTTTGTGTTTTCAGAACTTGGTAGCAGTGGAAGTTGACTGTCCACTTGCTAATTTTCTGAATCATTCCAGAATTTATTTTCCAGAAATTGTACATCTCTGCTGAGAATTAGTTTCTTGGTGATTGGATTGTAAAGCCTGTAGGCTTTAGATGTTTCACTATATCGAGGTAAAATACATTTCTCACTTCTGTCATCAAGCTTCTTCCTTAATTCGGAAGGTATGTGTGCATATGCTATGCATCCAAATGTCCTTAGATGTGCAACATTGAGCTTTGTTCCACTCCATGCTTCTTGGGGAGATTTCATCTGTAGACTAGTGGTTGGTGATCTGTTCAAAAGATAAGCTGATCATGTTACTGCTTCAGCCAAAAAATTATTTGACAGACATTTCTCTTTGAGAAGTTTTCTTGCCATATTCATGATGGTCTGATTTTTTCTTTCAGCCACTCCATTCTGCTGTGGAGTATACCTCGTTGTTTCTTGCATGATGATGCCTTGAGATTTGCAGAAATTTGCAAATTATCTGGAGTTGTATTCTCCTCCTCCATCTGTCCTGAGTACTTTGAGAAATTTGTCACTCTGTTTTTCATCTTCTGCTTTGAATTATTTGAATTTTGTAAATGTTTCAGACTTGTGTCTGAGAAAATAGATCCATGTTTTCCTGCTGAAATCATCAATAAACGTTAGAAAGTAAAAACTACCACCTATTGACTCTGTTTGCATTGGTCCACATAGGTCAGTGTGAACTAGTTCAAGATGTTGTTTAGCTTGATTGGAAGACTGTGGAAAACTAGTTCTCTTGTGTTTTCCAAGTATGCAAGACTCACACAGGGGAATTTGCTATTTAAAGATAGGTAGACCTTTGACCATGGAGTTTCTCTGAAGAAGACTTAGACTCTGAAATGGTAGATGTCCAAATCTAGTATGCCAAACCATTGTTTCATTCAGGGTTGATGCACTCTGTGCATAAGGTTGACTCAGATTTGCAGTTCTGAGGGTAAGGGGAAACATCCTATTTGGAGTCATATAGATTTCAGAAATCAATTTTCTGTTGGGTTTTCTATCATAGATTTTGCAAGATGCTCCCTCAAAAAGTACCTTATATCCTTTTTCAATGAGCTGTCCTACACTTAACAAGTTATGTTTCAAGTCTGGAACAGGGATGATTTTAAGGATGAAAATTTATTTTAAAATGTAGAAACCTTAGCGAATATTACTAATCCTTCATATGTCAACTATAAATGTTTGCCGATATTTTTTTAAAAATATTCAAATTTCTAAGTATTTTATATAGTTTTTATAAATTTTTGGCGATTTTTAAGCTGAAATAATTTTATCCTATAGAATTTGGGCGAATCATTTTAAAAATAGCGAATCTTGTTTTTGGAAAAAGCATGGAAAATTAGTCCATGAGCGAAATTTAGCCCCTAAAATCATCCCTAGTCTGGAACATGATAGACATTACATATGTCTTTCTTTACATTCTGTTTAGTAAGAATAGGAACAGTTCATTTTCCTTGAACTTTGACTAAATGATCATTTCTAAGTGTAATATCAGATGAGATTGAAGAAGCAAGGCATGAAAGTAATTCTTTGTTACCTGTCATGTGATTGTTGCATCCACTGTCTAGCAACCAGAGATCTTGAGGTTGTTGTTCAGTCTTGTGGCATGAGAGAAACATACCTCTTGAGGTGTCTCCCATATGATTTGACACATGTGCTCTGCCTGAGAGCTGATCTGCCTGCTTCTTCCTGCATTCAGATTCATAGTGCCCATACTTCTTGCAGTAATAACATTGTATGCTTGATTTGTCATTTGATCTGCTCCCTCTACCTCTTTGAGGCTAGAAATTCTGATGTTGATTTTGTTGTTGATGTCTTTGACCTTGGAAATTTTGATTCAGATACTGATGCCTGTTACCTCCATTGAAGTGAGAGGTACTTTGATTGTTCCCTCTTCCTTGGTGACCTCTGCTTCTTCCTCTGCCTCTCCCTCTGCTGAAGGAGAATTGAGTTTTGAAAGCATGGGAGATTGACTCATCTATAAGATGCAGTCTGGTCTCATGTGTCACTAGAGAACCAATTAGTTCATCTGTTGAAAACCTTGACAGATCCTTGGATTCAAGGATTGTTGTTACAACCATTTCAAATTTCTTAGGTAGACTTCTGAGAATTTTCTCAACAATTCGTTGATCAGTGATGGTTTCACCAATCAATCTCATCTGGTTCATGATTCCCATGACTCTGGTCATGAACTGATCCACTGTTTCGGACTCTGTCATCCTGAGAGTCTCGAATTGTGTCCACAAGGTCTGCAGTTTAACTGTTTTTACCCTGTCATTTCCTTGGTAGGAAGATTTGAGGATGTCCCAGGCCTGTTTGGAAGTACCAACGCCTGTGATTTTCGAGAAAATCGAATCATCCACAGAGTTCTGAATCCAGAATTTCGCTTTGTTTTCTTTGTTCCTCAGAGTTGCCTGAGCACTTCTCTGCGCATTTGTCATGGCAGTGAGGGCGACTGGATCTGGTTCCACATATCCAAGATCTACTGGTTCCCAACACTCTTGTGCTTGCAAGAACGACCTCATTCGAAGAGACCAAAATTCGTAATTCTTACTAAGAAGAATCGGACCCTCAGTTGGGCCTAGATTTCTTGACGATGCCATGATGTTTGAATTAATTTTTTTTTGCAGAAGTACAGAGGAAAATTTTATATTTACCTCCGATCGGTGAAACGTCAATTTTCCGATGGCCGATGGGAGCTTATCGGGCTTGAATTGGCCCTTGGTCTCCTTGCAATGTGACCACAGGTCTTTCTTTTAAAGCGCTATGGGCTTTTCCCGTTGTTTTCCTTTCAAAATACCGAAACGCGAAAATTCGCCTTTGGACTTTTCAACGGTCCACATCGTGCTGTGATCTGACGGTCTAGATATTCTCGGGATATCGCGAGTCAGGATTTCGCGAGTTCTGATGTTGAGTTTTTCTGACTCCTCGATTCCCCGATCTTCGATTTACCGATGGCGTTGTCCTTCCGGGACTTTTCCCGATTGCTTCGATCTGCGACATGCGTCCTCCTATGATGGACGGTCCTGATTTCTCCTCGGGATATCGCGATTTGATATGTTCCGGACTTCTCGTCTCCCGGATCCACGATTTGTTGAATCCCGTAAAGCCGATGAACTCTTTTATCGGGATTTTTCTGAAAGCCTGGATCTCCACCACGTTTCCTCAACAAATGGACGGCTCAGATCTGCGTCGGGGATTTCACTATGGAGATTCCCGATCCCACGATTTTGTTGAGATGACGTCAGCTGGGCCCCATGACGAAGTTTACCTCCTGTCGAGATGTCGGACTTTGGAGTTTTGAAGTGCTCGTGTTTCTTGTCCTCAGGATTCTCGAAACGCTGAATCCCGATATGCCGATGGCCCTTTCCTTGTCGGGCTTTTTCTGAGTCTTCATATTTACGCCATGCGTCCTTGAAAGATGGACGGTCCTGATTCAACCTCGGGATATCGTGACTTGCGATGCTCCAAATTCTTGCCAACGTGAAACCGCGATTGCCGAAACGCCGACGGTTTCCTAGATGTTCACCATGTGTCTGGTCAAATGGACGACTAAGATCTGATCGCGATTTCGCGAGTTGTGATGCCAAATTTCTTTGACAACTTGAAACCCCGAATGTCGATGTGACGATGCGTTGATCTGCTACCACCTGTCTTCTGAGATGGAAGGCCCACAAGTCTTCTCGGGATATCGCGATATCGCGTATCGAATTTTTTGGAGTGCAATTTCCTTTGCTCGTCCAATTCCGGATTACTGATTTTGCGATGGAATAGGATCTCGCCAGGTGTCTCTTGATGGATGGTCCAAATGACGTCGGGATTTCTCAAGTCAAAAGTTCTCCTGTGCGCTCTAGAGGATTAAACCTCGTGCACTTTTTCACTGATCCAACGGCTGTCGGGCCTTTGCGCAAGATCTGACGGCTGAAACTCTTTCGCCTCTTTCGCGCTTTCTTCTTCCCTTCTGAATTGTTTTCCCGCTTTAGATCCGTTCGCAAGATGAATCTTACGGCCTCAGTAGCTGTTCCTTGCACTTAAGACGCGTTCTTTACACCCGTGGAAGAAAGATTCGTGAATCTTTCAAAGATTTGAAAGAATTTCACGAATTCTTCGTTATCTGCTACAATCTTTGACAGATTTGAGCGATTTCCCGTAAATCTTTAAACGATTTTGCCTTCTGCATGAATCTTTAACGAATTTAAGCGAAATCTTCAAGTTCTTTAAACATTCTTTTGTTCTGCACTCTTCTGCGTCAATCTTTGACGATTCTTGAAAAATTACAAGAATCTTTACTGTTTCTTCTTCTGCTTTCTCTTCATCCAAGATGTTTCAAGCGTTGTACGCTCTGCTTCCTCCGCAAGCATCTTACGACGATCTTTTGAGAGTATTGCAGACAACTCTCCAAGCCTTGTGAAAAGTCTGTGTCGCGTGCTCTCAAGATCCGTGAAGCTCTGTACTGTGAGGATCGTGTTGCTCTCCGAAATGTGTGAAGAGGCTTACTGCTGAAGCTTTGATACCATGATAAATTGTGAAGCAAAGAGAAATGCAGAGAGAAAAGAATAGAACATTATGTTAGAATGAATGAAGAACTCAAGAAGTTAAGAAGTTGAAGTACAATGCAATGGGAGATGGTTGAGCTAAATAGGCTCAAGCAAGACAAAAATAGAAAGTACAACTTACATCTGACAAGTCAGACTGTTGGGGTTACATTATGTTTAACAATACAAAGGGTGTAAATGTATCATTGATATTCTGTACTTTGCCAATGGCCGAAAAACACTACAACGAATGGTTTCGTTGACAATAAAGTGTTATAGGCGGTAATATAAATCTTCTATTTGTTGCAAAACGTGAAGTATTACGTACTATATTGATACAAATCTTATATTTGTTGCAACACATGAAGTATTAGGTACTAGATTGATAAAGATAGTGAGGCATATTTAATGTAAATAGTAGCAAGCAATTTTCAAAATAGCAGAACATGACCATCGAAATTATTTGATACACATAACACGTTTCTTATATTCAACTTAAAATCAAAATATAGTGAGTAAAATTCTTATGTTGTATCATTGTCTCGGTGTATGAACAAACCATAATCTTAATAGATATAAAAAGTAACACAACTACAAGTCACGTTTGGCTGGTGAACGTCGAAATAACTGAGTTCTGGGTATTAATACAATGTGGTAAGAGTTTCAGGGAGGAAAATCCAACCTAGTAAATAATAGTTGGAGTAAAAATAGTGGCAATCAGAGGTGGCAATCAACTAACCATCATATTAAATTTTAAATATGATTAAGTAAAAATAAAAAACTTTTCACAAAATACAGAATTTAAAAAAAAATAAAAATCAAAAGATAAATAAAATACATAACATTTATCATTTAGGTCTATGGTTGTTGTGAGTTTATCGTACCCTTGTTTGTCACTCTTCAATATCATTTACGTCTATGGTTGGTGTGAGTTTATCGTCCCGGTAATTTACTTGAGGCCCGCTCAGAGTGATTGTTTCTTGCTGAACAAGTCACGGAAAAGTACTTATTTAACTTTTGTGAGGTAATGTATTATAATCACGCCACATTGCGGTAGTCAAGCAAAACGTCTTCCGAATGGTTATGATAAATAGTTTGAACCTTTACTAAGATGAGAGATCCTTTCATAATGTCGTCGACAACATCTGACATGGGATAAGATATTTTAAAATAATAATTATCAGTGATGGGGAGCAGAGAACGAATTTGAGTCACGATGTTAAAAAGGCGAACGGCCAGCCTTCAACGAACGCTCCGCCGCTGATATACCCCCAACATTCTCCCAATCTTGTAGAACAGGAGCCCACAAACCCAGGGGAAGCTACTCGAATGTTTTATCACTGAGTTGAATGAAATCATTGGATGAATCTCTGGATCGCTAAGTCGAATTTTTTATCACTGAGTTGAATGTGTATGAATGTGTAAATCGTTAAGAATGGATCGCTGAGAGTTGAAATGGGATCAACTGGTCCGCTCATCTCTACAATGACGCAGTCAAATGCTGGGCAGAATCACTAGTGGGTTTGTGTCATCCCTTCTTCCTTGAAAGCTGCCAACATTGATGATATTCCCAATGCCACTAACGCAGAAGGATGGGCCGTAACTCTCTGTGCGATCTTACGTAAGTTGCAAATCTGGGCGCATATGCAGATATTCAGAATGCCAAATCAAACAAGACAGTGATAATCATGGCCTTGAATGGGGCATGGGCAGAGCCAAACACCATGATCGATCTCTTCCGTGTGACTGAAGGAACCTTATAACTGCTAAACAATCTGCTTATAGTTTCCTTAGATGCAAAGACTTACGATGCTTGTATTGAAATTCATCCAGGGGAAGCTACGTCCTGAAGTAACCCACAACCACAAACCCAGGGGCAGCTACGTCCTGAAGTAATGCCTCCTCTTTATGCAGCGGTTTTGATGAAACAAACTGCAGAGAAGTCGCAGATATTGACAAATCGCTTTGAAAGCCATGATATAGCTGATCAAAAAATACGTTCCATTCTCTTATTTATTTGAAGTGTCTCCTGGGGTTGCACACAAGACAACTTTGCCGCCGCCACAAGCGATGGAGCGAGAGTAGGCGTTCTTCCTCTGTAAGAGAATTTCGCAGGGATTGCAGCCAAGTCTTTATTAGAATAATGAAAAAACATCTAGAATCTATTAAAAATAGAATATTGTTTAGAGTTTGTTTCATTGGTACGCAGATTGATGTTGAAGGTGGTTTGAGACTGGTTTGAGATCCACTTAGATAGAAGAGTGATTTAATCTATTATTAAACTATAAATGTAATACTTTTCTCTCATCAATTCAAGTTTTCTGAGCTCTTACTCCATGAGTTTTGTGAGTTCTTCCTCACTTCTGTGTGGTTCAATCTATATCTTTAATTTCGTATCATAGCTCAGGTTAATAACCAGACTATATGCTTGTTCTATGTCCAGTGTGCTCCTGTTGGTTTGGACCTGCTGCTGCATTTGCGACCTGCGACAGCACCTGTTGTTTTCTTCTCTTCTGGTGGAGCTTGTAGCGTAGAGCTGTCTTCACGCAGCGTTATCCTTGCTGCATGCTGCTGTGTACTATCTTCCTCGCTGCTGAGTGGACGAAAATCCTTTGTATTCGCTGGTGTATTCACTTGTGAGCTGGAGCTGGAGCTGCGTGCTGTGGATGAGTTCGTGCAATCTTTGTGGATGTGCGCGTACAGAAGTTTATGCAACCTTCCTCTCCCTCTGCGTGTAGCTACGCACGATCTGTGGGCTTGTGATGTATACGTGCGAGTTGAACGCTGCATGTTTAATTGTCAAGTGGAGTGTTGTCCATTACTGGTGATTGCCAATTTTAGACGAGTGTGTTTAATAATGGTTGATTCGCTGTCCCTTGTACACTGAGTTAAGACGGGTCTGCTTGAGTGAGGAGGAGCGCTGTGTTCGCTGAGCGTTGTCTATTGAAGTGCTGTCGCTGCATGTGGAGTTTGATTTATGATTTGGTGCCCTATCAATTTGTTGTTCTCCACTTACCTTTGTCGAGGAGTTTGCTGAGGTAGAGTTTGTCTGCAGCAGAGAAAGAGCAGGCAAGAATCAGTGAGTTATTTAATGTTTTTTTAAATTGGTGAATAATCATTGAATTATTTGTGTAAGAAAATGGCTAATCCTCTTGCTGATTCAAATTTAAATGAGTCTACTAAACGATTGTCAAAGGTGGTGATCCCAAACCCACTTATGTTGCCTTGGTGGTGATCCCAAACCCACTTATGTTGCCTTGATTTCAGATTGAGATAGGCTAGCGAAAGTGCTGATGCGTATAACCGTAAAGGAAAACATCATTCCTTGTATATAAGGGATTGTAAAACTTCCAAAGAGAAGTGGGACGTTTTCAAAAGTTTGTAGGAAACCTCTGCAAACCTCTAATGCAAACATGATGTTGTTTTTAAAAGCTAAGTTATTATTTATCAAAATGGAAGCCAATGAAAACATAAGTAATTTTTTATTCAGAATTAAAGATTTAAGTGATAAGTTGGGTGACATTGGTGAACTATAAGTTGGGTGACATTGGTGAAAAGGTTTCGAGTAATGACTTAGTAACAATCGATAGGGTTTAGTGAAAGATTATAAAGTATTTATTCCAGCACTCTCACTTAGACCAACGCCCCCTACCTTTGATGAATTGGCCGATATCATCCTTCAACAAGAAGAAAGAATGAAGAACTATTATCAAGACTCAAGTGGCTGAGATTTGGCCTTGATTGCAAAAGGTAAAAGATCACTCTGAAGTAAACCGTGGGACAAGAACATATGCTTGTTTCAAAGAAAGTAGAAAGGTATGACACATCCTAATTCTTATGCTAAGAGAAATGTTGAATGTGATTATTGTGGAAAACCTGGACATCTTGCTAAAGATTGCTATAGAAGAAAGAATCATGAATCAAATGAGAGATATAAAAGGCATAATGGAAATTATGTGCATAAAGACACTTCAGTCAATGATGGATTTAAAAACCTTTAGTTGTTTATTTGTGAATATGTGTTGTCTCCTAAAACTCATGATGAGAATGCATGCTTCATAGATTATGGTGCATTAGCTCATATGACCTTTAATAGAGAATGGTATGATGAATATTATGAGAAAATTGATGGCACACACATTTACTTAGGAGATAACAGATCACATAAAGTCCAAGGCTATGGAGTAATAAGTGTGAAGTTGCCTAATGGACAATTGAGACAAATTCATAATGTGATGTATGTTCTCGGTATTAAAAAGAATTTAATATATGTTCCTGATAATAATCTAATTGGAATTTGGTAAGTTGAGGTGTGTTGTGAAAGATATCCAGAAGCACTACAAGGTTGTTTCCACGGGTACCAGGGTTGGTGGATTGTATAAGTTGGATGTGACAATGAACCATTATGTTGCATTGACATCCACAACAATGTCAACAAAAGAGTTATGGCACCACATGTATGGGCACCTAAATTACAATGATTTGATGTTGTTGCAAAGAAAAACTATGGCAGAAGGTCTTCTTGTTATGAAGAATGATCATTTTCCATGTGAAGCATGTGCACTTGGTAAGCAACATAGAGTGTAGTTTCCCATACATGGAGAGATAATAATAATATATATACTTGAATTAATTCATAGAGATGTATGCGTACCTATGCAAACTAGGTCACTTGGTGGTGCTTCTTACTTTCTTATTTTTGTTGATAATAGATCTAGATATACATGGGTCTATTTCATATGAAGAAAAATGGATGTATTTGAGTACTTTATAGAATTCAGAACTATGACTGAAAAAAAGACAAGCAAATGTATTAAAGTTCTCAAATTGCTCACAATGGTGAATATACATGAGGTGCATTTAAAAGTTATTGTAAATTTCATGGGATCCAACAACAATTTATAGTACCTCATATAACTTAGAAAAATGGTGTTGCTGAGAGAAGGAATGAAACATTCGTGGAGTGTGCTCGTAGTATGTTTCAAGGTAAAAACATTTCTAATGGTTTTTGGGTAGAAGCCGTTAATACTGCAGTTTATTTAAAGAATCAAAGTCCGACTAAGAAATTAGATTTCCAAACTCCTTTTGAGATTCTTTATGGTTATAAACTCGATGTCATTCATTTAAGAGTATTTGGATCCATTGCCTTTTAACATATTCCAAAGGATGAGAGAAGAAAACTAGATGTAAAGTTAATCAAGTGTGTTTTTATTGTGTATTGTACTAATAAAAAACCATACAAATTGTTTGATCCCAGTTCACATAAATTGTTTTCAAGTAGAGATGTGATGTTTCATGAGAATGCAGATAGAGTTGATATAATGAATGATGCAGATGTTTGGAATAATGATAGTGATCAACATGTCAAAGTAGATGCAATGGTTAAATAGTAACAGGAATAGGTACAGGTTCGAGATCAGAATGAAAGAAGTATGGACACTTCAAGCAGGATCATAATGAAAGAAGTATGGACACTTCAAGCAGTCAAGATACATGAAGTGGAGAAGAGTCACCATAGAGAAGGAGACGAGATGAAAGAAGTGAAGGACCAAGGAGGTCATCATGACAAACTCAACCACATGTAAGGTATAAATACTATGCATTTATGTCTCATGTCATGAATGTTGTAGAACATATAAACTATGATCAAGCTAAAGAACATGAAGAGTGAAGAAATGTTATGAATGATGAATATGATTCCCTTATGAAAAATCAAACATGGGAATTAGTTGAACTACCTGAAAACAAAGTCCCTATTGGAAGCAAATGGTTGTATAAATCTAAATTTAAAGCAGATGGTAGCATTGAAAAATATAAGGCAAGATTAGTTGCAAAAGGATATTCACAAAAGGAGGGAATTGATTATGAAGATACATTTTCCTGAGTAGCTAAATTGAATACAATTAGAGTATCAATTTCCTTATCTACAAAACATAATTGGAAAATACATCAATTAGATGTCAAATATGCTTTTCTGAATGGTGATATAAAAGAAGAGGTTTATTTGGTTCAACCCGAAGGGTTTGTCAAGCATGGACAAGAGCATCTAGTCTGCAGGTTAAGGAAAGCGTTATATGGTTTGAAACTATGTAAAGATATATACATTCTTTTATGAGAATGAGTTTGTGAAAATAAAAAATGATCCTAACTTGTATGTTAAGAAATATGAAGAAGGAAATGTTGTTTTAATATCTTTATATGTGGATTATCTCATTATTGCACGTAGTGCATGGAAGTTAATTGAAGAGATTAAAATTCAGCTGTCTCAAGAATTTGAAATGAAAGATCTTGGCGAATTGCATTATTGTTTAGGCATTGAAGTTTGGAGAGAGCCCGGTAAAACATTGATCACTCAAAGTAAATACACAAAATAATTTCTTAAAAGGTTCAACATGAGAGAATGTAAAGCTATGTCAACTCCCTTAGAACATAATGCAAAGTTATACAGTGAATATGGAATTAAAGAGGAAGATGGTACTTTATATCGCCAATTGGTGGGAGGTCTGAACTACCTCACCACTACTAGGCGAGACATTGCATATTCAGTTAGCATCCTTAGTCAGTTCATGGCTAAGCCTTCAAAGAGTCACTGGAAAGATGCAAATAAAGTACTTTGATACTTGAAAGGAACAAAAAAAATTGGTATTATGTATATTGATGAATTTGATGTTGATCTAACTGAGTTTTTTAATTCAGATTGGGCACCAAATCTTGATGATAGAATATCTACCTCATGTTATTCTTTTCATGTAGGATCAGGGTTTGTATCGTGGAGTAGCAAGAAGAATCCTACTATTTCTTTGTCGTCAACAAACTCAGAGTATAAATCCTTGACTAGTGCCACCTGTGAAGTTGTTTGGTTGCACAGAATACTTGCAGATGTCAAAGAAGAGAATAATGGTCCAACATGCATCAACTGTGACAATCAAAGTGTTATCAAAAGGTCACACAATCCAATATATCATGCAAGATCAAAACATATTGAGCTACAACATCACTTTGTGAGAGAGAAGATTGAATCAAATGAAATTCGTTTGATATTTTGCAATACCAATGATAATGTGGCTGATATATTTACCAAACCTCTTGGTAAACTCAAGTTTGAAATTTTTAAAAGCAAGTTAGGTGTCATAGAAAATTTGTTCCTCCATTAAAGGGGGATGTTAGAATAATGAAGAAACATATGGAATCTATTAAAAATAGAATATTGTTTAGAGTTTGTTTCATTGGTATGCCGATTGAGGTTGAAGGTGGTTTGAGATCCACCTAGATAGGAGAGTGATCGAATCTATTATTAAACTATAAATGTAATAGTTTCCTCTCATCAATTCAAGTTTCATGAGCTCTACCTCACTTGTGTGCGGTTGAGTCTATGTCCTTAATTGTCTTCACGATCTCCAGGGGCTCTTTTTGTCGATAATGAAAGAGGGTAGTAATATCGACTTCTTCTCAAAAGAGGGTGGTAATATCTCCCACAAGGCTCTGCATACCCCTCAAGTTAGTCGACAAAATATGATGGTTATCATTCTGGTTAATAACATCAGTAATCAGTTACATCACTCGGTGGATTATGGCGATGCCTTATACTCTAGTAATGGTTGCCATTGCCTGTTAATATGGGAGAGTAACACAGCGAAAAATAATGGGACAATGTTGGGGTATATCAATGGTGGAGTTGAAGAGAGGTTGTGTTAATGTGGGAGAGTCACGCAGAGAAAAATAATGGGAGAATGTTGGGGTATATCAACGGTGAACTTGAAGACAGGTTGTGATGGAGGTATATTAGCGACGAAGGAGCGTTGGTTGAATAGGTATATGGGGACCGGTGCCAAAGACGTCCCATCGGGATCCATTTTGTAGAATGAATAGCCTACACTTGTTAAAAATTTCTCAAAATTAACATCTCACATGGGATAAGATATTTTAAAATAATAATTATTAATGATGCAGAGCACGGATGGAATTTGACCTCACAATTTTGAATGTTTCACAGGTCCTCTTTCAAGTGATTCTTGGGTAAGGAAATGTTATTTGTGTTAAGTAGTTAAGTGTCTATTTCTTTCACCTCCACATATAGTAAGCTTGAGACCCTACCTCTACCTCGGGAAAAACACATTGGTTCAAGTGTTTCATTTGTTTGGTGGGTTGCTTGAGCCCCTACCTCTACCTTGGGAAAAACACATCGGTTCAAGTGTTTCATTTGTTGGGTGGGTGGACACCACCTAGACACAATTTCTCCTTATCAACACTATAGTAATGGAGAAACATAGGGATGGTGGTCATTAATGTGATCCAAGGTGACCAAAGGTTAAAGACCACGTTAAGGGAGATATTGTTGTAGTTTAAATGTTCTACAAAATGAATGTTCTTTGAATTTCTAGGGATATTTGTTTGAAATTCTGCAGAAAATTGTTAGATCCATAGATTCCTATTGCTCAATTCAAAACTAGATTTTAAACAACAAAAGATAGTGATTTTGTGCAGATTTATCTCACCAAATTCCGCAAAAAAAACCATTTCCTAGAATAATTAAACAAAGCCATAGATATTATTCCATTCTAGTCATTGAACAACATAGGAAGGGTGATCATTAATATGACCAAAGGTTATAGGTAAATATTATTTCATTACTTATAGTATTGTTTGGTTTCACAATTAATTGTTTAATGAGTGCTTATAAAATTAATGTTTTTGGAAACTCGATGGAATTGAAAGATTTGATGTGAAAGAACCACTCAACCTTACATAAATTATTCTCATGGAAGAAGTTTGTGATTTTTTTTTTATCAGTTTAACTAACTAATTATTTTTCTTTTATTTTTTGTTTATTTTTCTGTATTTCTTGTTTTCTAGTGCACAAATTAATTAAATAAATATACATTAATACAATGATAATTTGGATAAATTAATTTGTGCACAAATTAATTAAATAAATATACATTAATACAATGATAGTTATGAATTCGGATAAATTAATTTAGTAAAAACAAGATGACTAATTTTCATGTCAATTTGGTAGAAATAAATCCCTTAAATAAATACAATATTAATTATTAAAATTGTGAATTCTAATAGAGTGTTTCAACCAATTTTTTTTACCACATAATTCCAAACAAATTACAAACCCTTTTTGTGTACCTCTAGTTAAAAAATCCTTGTTTATTATTCTAATTTGATAATGACAAAAGGATTTTGTTTTTCTTTAACCCTGTGCAACTAAAACGAATCTTTTCGACCATCAAACATTATACAAAGAACCCAAATTGTTAGTTTATCAAACATTATACAACGAACCCAAGCATCTAAACAAATCGAAATAAAACGGATTATAAAACGCTAAAAGTGTCCAAATTTACCGCAAATTCTATTAAATGTTATTGAAGCCAAAAACATCCACAACGAGCAGACATTTCAAGAGATCCCCTCGAGCAACCCGATAAACAAAAGTAATTGGCCTGAGACCTGTAACCCTAGATTGGGATTCAGCATAGTCCATTTTTTTCTTCAACATAGTCAAAATGAAAGCAGAACTTTGAACTTTGTAGACAAAAACAAGAGCGTACATACATCAGAAACCCTAGCAGAACCATGACTCCAATTCGAGAGCTCCAACAAAACGATAATGAATCCAACAGTCATATATATATATATATATAGCAGATTCATAGTACTGGGTTGTGTGCACCATGGCTTCACCAAGGAGCTTAACCCATCCTTTAACAAACAAAGAGAAACCCTCAACTATTTTATCCAAAATTTCAAGAGACGCTAATGCCTAGTTGTCACCATGCAGCAAGCCAATCCAATCGCGGCCTGAAAGGAGGAAGAAGATTTACCATAGCTAAAAATGTAACCTTCACCGCTTTACCCTTACTGGGAAAGATTTACATATCAATAGGAAGTCAGGGAAGAAAATGGGCATGTTGAGCTGAGATATCCCTGTTTCTGACACGACTTGTATGCTTCGCTGGTTGAGCGTAAAGGTGGCATCCACTAAACATCGTTTCCCTTTCCTTTTTGCACAACCTATACTGATTCCATTTCCAACTCGGAAGTCTTCATCAACAGCTGACCAAAGGAGAAACTCTAGCGAAGCTGCAATCCTTCTTATGTGCACGATGATAAGAATCCTAGATAACACTTGAGTAATTCCAATAGAGTTGACAGTAAATTTAAGCAAATGGTATATAGCGCCATATATATGTCTTTTACCCCTGAATCAATGCGGTTAATCTTGGTATTCGACCTCACTTGCTCCAAAAACACACTTGGTCTTCTTCACAAACAATTTATTGTAGTGTAACAATTGAAGTACTTTGTCCACTTAGTGTAGATGGGCATCCCAAGTAATAAGGATGTCATCAAAGAAAACTAGAACAAACAACTGAAGATAGGGCTTCAAGAGTTTATTCATGACTTTGGAAGGTAGATGGGAAACTGTAAAGGCCAAAGTGCATTGCCAAGAATTCATAATTCCCTTCATGAGTTCTGAAAGCAATATTGGGAATGTCTACTTGATTCATCTGTCTGTTTTATTCATCTGAATCTGGCGATAGCCTAATAAAAGATCTAGCTTGGTGAAGAAACATGCACCTTGGAGTTCATCAAACATGTCCTAAATGACAGGAATGTGAAACTTGTCCTTGATGGTGAATTTATCAAGAGCACAAAAATCTGGACATGTCCACCACGACCCTTCCTTTTTTAAGACCATCACAATAGGGGATGAATATGGGATTCTACTTGGGAGAACTACCCCCGCCTCTAGTAATTCCTGCACCTTTTTTTATATTTCATATTTTTGAGCAAATGGACACTCGTAGGGATGTACATTGGAGGGTTCAGTGCTTGGGAGGAGAGAGATGCGGTGATCATTCTCACCCCTAGAGGGAGGGAGGTCTGTGGGTGTCTCGAATACCCTATGGTGTTTATCCAAAGCGAGTTGCAGTTCAAGAAATACTATTGGTGATGATTGATCCTATAACTAGATGACATTAAGCTTATCAATCACACCATGCTCGCTTTTCTTCAAGAGTTTCTACATACTAATAATTTCTGGGTAGCGAGCTTGTAGGACTCTAAGGGTATAGGTGTGAGAATCTTGAGTAAATATCATATAAAATTATTGATAAGCCACCCGTGGAAATGGATAGCATGTGAGATTTCAGGTGATAATCACCCATTTGGAAGTTGACATTCTTGCAGGGGCCCCCACATTTCATTGTACCACCATTAGAAATGACAATTTTAAAATTAGAAACTGGTATGAAAAAGAAATTTACCTTCTCAGATATTCTGCGATGAATAAAATTATATATGCTACCATTATCAATCAACACCACTACCGGCCTATGTTTGCTGTATCCCTTGATTTTTAATGTCTATGGAGTAGAAATACTCACGATGGCATGGCGGGATATGATAGGTTCCTCCGGTTCCAAGGGAGGTTGGACTAGATCTGAGATGGGGATAGTTGGTTGTATGTCCTTTGTGTTAGTAGCATCATATGACAATATTTCCTCGGAGGATGTGGAATTTGATGCATGAATTTGGAAGAACTTTTATTCATGAAATTTATGTCCTCGTGAATAATTTTCATTATAGTAATAACAAAGTTCTTACTTGTTATCCCTGATATCTAGGGATAACTAGGAGATCATGTCTCGAGGCCCATAGGTCCTAGACATGGAGTACCTAGAGCAGGACTGACCTCAGCATGGCCCTGGAGGGCCCATCCTTCTTCTTCTTCTTTCCGAGACTTGTCCTATCAGCAGCAGCAACATCCATCACCATCGAATTGGACTTGCATCGGAGAAGACTCTTGCTCCATGAGGTAATTGGTCCAAGGTATCATGGTATCTGTCATGTTTGATCATTATAACCTTCTTATATATGCATTAGTTTCCTTACATTTCTGATAACTACTTGGATCTTACACTAATCCACTTGACCATTGTTGGGGTGATTAACAGGGTGACTTAGCAAGCTTGTGTTCATGGGTTTTGGTTAGCCACCAGGGGGGATTTGCAAAGCCATCGTCTGCTCCCACCATTCTATCATTTTACATCTTATCTCCCATTCATCAATCCCATTCCCCTAGTCCGGCCATTAGGATGACCTTTTGAGGGTTATACTTTGTCTTGTGGGAAGAAGGGGCTAAAGGCCCAGGGGGAAAAAGAAGCTGGTAAAAGATAAAAGCCATAGGAAATGAAACCTAGAGATGATTCTCCCAGGGATCCCCGAGAAGGAAATAAAAGGCCTCTCGATAAGAAACAAAAGGGACCCTAAGAAAAAATAATAAAACAAGACCTAACCAAGAGGATGGGAGGTCTCATCACGAGCCAGCATTATCATTTCTGCGAAAATACCAGTGGGTAACACTGTCAGCTCTGGTCACCATGACAAGGCTGTGTCCTCTGGTCATACCTTGAAGTAAACATAAAGAAAAGCAATAAATAAAAATAAAGGCAAATAAAAGGGGCTTGGAAAAAGTGCATCCATGACGGGTACATCTCGCCTTCTACAAAGGCACCCACGGACAACACCTACCCCTGGTCTTACTATGATTGGACATCCGTAGACCATACCACTTCATATACATGGCTTGAATGATCCTCTGTGGAAACTTTCCTTTTCTTGTGGATATTAGCCCAATAGGTTATTCTGCTAGTTTCTTCAACTTTGTATAGTAGATATGTGTAACATCTTTGAGCTCTTAGATGATATGCTAGGGATTTCATGCATTTATTTGATAAATTTAATGATGAAATATGATTGACATTGCTATGATCCTGAGGACTGATGAGACCATGGAGGGCGTAGTTTTTGATGTGCAGGACCATGCCCGGTGGACAGGTACCAGTGGACCGGTACACATGGGGATATGATTAGCTCGGACCTCCATGGGGCTGAAGAGACCATCAGATGGTTGTTGAGATGGCAGAGACAGGACAACATTGTGATGAGCCATTGCACGAGAAGGAAGAAGGATGTTCCACTGAGGACACTTTGGTAGAGCCCAGCCTAGGAGGGATCACCCACTACAGATGGACGTTTGCTTTTGATGGACAGGACGCCACCTGAGGTAGCTGGACGTTGTCTGGAGCATGTGGCAGTGTGCTGGGATCATTTGGCACGTGTGGCAACTTGGAGGAGCCCTAGAAGGGCCAACGTTTTGGTCTCTGGATGTTGTTCTTGCCCAAAAAGGGCCAACGTCTCCCTCAGAAGGGCCTGACGTCCCCCTTTTTGCTCATATTGTGACATTTTTTAGCAGATTAATGTAAAAATAGTGTAAAATTATTAGTGAGCCTTGTCGGTTGTTTTAATGACCTATTTTTATAATTAAAGGTCATAAGATTGGTATAAATAGAGGACGTTGGACCTCATTTTAGACATAACATAACTCACTCTCTTGTGAGAGATCTACTTTTATCTTTTGTCTTGGTATTTTGGCTCAAGGGAAGTGAGGCACAACTCTTGTTTGGAGGATTTTCTTGGCATGTTATGGTGT
>JZKD02S1673940.1:412269-465366 GCA_000966675.3 Picea glauca
CTTATTTGTTTTTAGGTGTTGATTTTAAGGTTTTTCTGAGCTACTGTCTAAGTTTTGAAGCCCATGTTTGAAAAATGTTGTAATTTTCACCCCGTTTTAAAAAATGGTGCTACCGATAGCACCACTTTTTTATTTGGGGGTTGTTTTTGATGTTTTTCTGCAAAAATATGGGTTTTTTGGGCCAGAGTTCTCGTTTTGAGGTCACAGTTCTCATTAAGTTGGTAAATATGTTTTCCATTATACCCTGGTTTCGATTATGGGACTGCTCTAGAATTTCAACGTTCAAGCATGTTCTGTCTCCGTAATGAAGTGTGGCCATCAATCTGTTGGAATCTACGATCTGGGTAACCCTGCTATTTTAGCACCCCCACTAAAATTTGTATGTTTTCCAACTCTGGAATCCTTTTAATCATGTTTATATATGGAGCCAATTTTGGCGTTTGGGAGCTTTGAATGTTGAGCAAGAATATCTCTCAGAGGATGATCTCCCGAATCTGACGTGGTGGCCTGACGTCATTGTGTTGTCACAACTACTTATGAATGAGCACCATGTGTCTTCGGTACTTCGACACTTCGGGCTTTGGGAGTTTTGGATTGCAAATCATGAAAAACTGTTGTAGTGGTACGGGCCCGAAGTGACATGGTAGTCTAAAATGAATGTTATGCATCCTCGGTAGATAAGTGTCATTTGTTGAATTGAAAAACAACCATGGTGTGGTAGGGCCTGAAGTGATGTGTCTTCCTAACGTCACTTTGGGACTTTGGGATGCTTGGATGGAAATCTCTTGAAGTAACTTTCTCTCGGTTGATGTGGTGGACTCTCCTTACTTCGACTCTTCAAGCTTTGGGAGCTTTCGAACGTAGGCATGAATATCTCCCGAAGTGACTTTCTACCGATTGATGTGGCAACCACTCGTTACTTCGAGACTTCGATACATCGACACTTCAGGGCTTCAAGATGTTTGGATGGATATCTCCCAAAGTAACATTCTCTCGATTGACGTTGCAAGATCTCGTTACTTCGGCGCTTCAGGCTTCGGGATATTTTGAATGCGGGCATGAATATCTCCCAAAGTGACTTTCTCCTGGTTGACATGGCAATCTCTCGTTACTTCGGGGCTTTGGAAGTTCGACACTTCAGGGCTTCTATCTAGTCGTTAATCCTTGCATGACTTTGAAACTCTGAATGCACGAGAGTCGTTAATATGAATTGCACATGGGGTCTCCACCATTGAAAAGTGAACCTATTTGTTTTATTGTATTTCAAGCCTGAAATGGACTACTCTGAATGTTTCATTTTGCTCATAGTTTTTCCCTGTGCATACAACATACTTGATTGGCCTATATTTATCAACCAGAAGAGAAAAAACTTATAGGAAGGTATGAAAAAAAGAGAGAGAGAGTGCATAGGTGTAGACCTAGGTCTTAACAACAACTACATATGACCCATGACAACTTTATGTGATAAAATTTGGCTCCACAGGGGATGGCATGCTCCCTGTGAGTTTCCAAGAACAAGAATCTTCAATACCTCCAAATGATGATAATATGATTACATTTGTAGTCTCCAATGCTTTAGGAAAGTTTTGTTATCACATGAAGTTGTCCAGGGTCATGGTTGACATCCATGAGTGTAGGCGAGTGGGAAAGTGCAGTGTGCAGCGGTCAAGATCCCCTGTGTAGTTTGATGTAGCGCTATCTCCAAACGCAGTTGGAAGGATTCCAAATTTGGAAGGTGTATAAATCTTTGGTGGGTGTGCTAAAATAGTCGGCGTGCCCAGATCTCATATCTCGTTTAGATCAATGGCCTCAAATCATTTCGAGTCTACAACATGCTCGGGCGTTAAAATGCCTTAAGCAAGTCGAAATCCGTGGCGAGAAGCAGTGCATTTTGGGCCCAAAAGTGGTGTGGGCCTAAACCACTCCCTGCGGCTCCGGAATCATGTGTGCATATGATTTATTATCCAACAATAGCATGTGGTCTCCCGCTAGTTTTCAGGTCGCTTCTCCAATCCCGAGGAGGATTCAGTTAATGAAAAAGGAACGATAGTTGAAACCTCAACTCAGTCCATAAGTAGGAATCTTGAAAGCTATGGTCGAGGAGACAAAATTGTTATCCCAAAGTACCAACTAGATGATTTCTTCTTACATGCCCATATTGATCTGAGTTTGTGTCTCACAGGAGGAAACACACATATTTTGACAAAAGGAGGCACAAACGAAAGGCTTTGAATGTAATGGCCAGATCACACTCTTGGCAGTTGTTATCTGATATGATTATAAATAGATCATTTCAAGATTTTGTTAAGGTGGTCGAATGGTTTAGCAAAGCTCCCTATATTGTAATATTTTGATAACGGAATTGTTCTCAGGTTTTGTATGATATCTAAGACTTTCACATCAATAGAAGTCAACTTTTTTCATCATCTTTTTTAATCTGTGCTGAAAGACTCATGCATGGAGGATCCATACAAAGGTTGTAGTTGTATTGTAATGTAGGTTTGATTATAATGCTGACGTGAATTGTTTCAATATTTTATTTGTTTCTTTGTTTCCTCTTGTGCTAAAATGCTCGTGCATGGAATATCGAGACAATTTGTTGTAGTTTCATGGTAATGGAGGTTTGATTATTATGCCACTGTGATATATTTCAGTGTCTGAAACTTGAGTTCAAGAGTGATCTTGTTCCTGATTTTTTTTTCACCAAGATGCTTGAAAGTCGGATTCTCATGGAAGACTTGTTCACCTTTCTCACTAATTATTCCTTCTGCACACCTTTAACCTTAAACCACTAACTGAATTTAATGAGGACCTCATTTTCCTATGCATTTCTTGTCCAGTTTCTATGTTAAAACATTCTTGTTCTGATTTATGTCCATTTGACCTCCACTCATAAAATCATCTCCACCAAACATTCTGATGGGTACTGGGCTTATCCTCTTGAAGTATAAGGAAGACTCTCAATTCTAACAAGTTCAACTCCATATATAACCCCAAAGGGTCATAGAATTTATAATAATGCATACTAAACTGGTAAAACATTACATCCTTTATTTCACCATTGCTTACATGTTGTTTGATGTTCTGAGTGTGTACATGTGGATAAAGGATTGATGCATGCTTGCTAATCCTAGGTGATATCTACTCATTTATAAGTGTTGGTCATGAGATAAGATGCACATTTGTCTCTTCCTTTTCTCCTCCATCGCTCTCCCAAGGATCAAATTCATAATTATCATATATAAGAACCATGCTATGAGGTTTCAAAGAAGCTATGAAAAAACACTGCTCTTCCTCATCTTCGTTGGGATATTCATCAAAGATTGGTTTTTCTTGGTCAGTATTTGAAACAACTTATTCATCATAAGAAGGGTTGCTAAAGACATATGTTTCAAGAACAAACATATCCTCTAGATTTTCTTCATAAGAGCAACAAACAAAATCTGCCTTCAATTTTGAAAAGCTAGGAAAAAATACAGAGGAATCTTCCCTAGTTTTTTTAACTAGCTTATCATTTATCTCAACTTCATAGTGAGGAGAAATATCTATTGATGTATAAATTTTCTCTTCGACATCAGAATCTTCAAAAGAGACATGTTGATCTTCATAAACATTTAAAACAACATATACATCAGATATGATGTCAGATGTTTCTGTGGTATTTCTATTATAATGAATATCATTCAACACCTATTGATATTCATGACAAATGCTTTCTTCCACAATAAATGCTTCATCACAAATCTCATTTTTGTGACTAGTCGAATATTTATGAATCAAAGAAAACTCATCACAACAGTTTTCATAAAAATACTCAGCTGAAAAATACTCTTTACAAAATGAATTGAAAGCTGCATGAAAACCTGTCAAAGAGTTGATTCTTGTAATGGGAAGAGATCGATGCCAATCACGAGAAATCCCCTCTAATGAATACTTGAAAAGCTTAATCTGGACATATTCATGCACAATATGAAGTTGATGAATAAAATCATGAAAATCCATCAAACATTCTGCTCATACCTCCCACTCTTCTCCTCAAAATTTAGGAAGGCTACTTTCTCATTCATCTCTACTCGACTCTAGATTACAAAAACGAACTATTTTTGAAAAAACATAGAAAGAATATGTCTGATCTAAAATCTTGTCCATTTCAAATCTTGTCCATCCTTGGTAGTGATGCCATTAATGTTGTCACTCCAAGAGTCACCCCCAGACTACCAATGGGAGTAATCTTGGTAACATACAAATTGGTTTTATTTTTGTTTGAGATCAGGGAACAACAAGAATTTAAAGAAAGGAAAAGACAACATATCTCACTGCAGATTAGTAATGGACCATTGGGCTATGGAGTGATAAGCATACTGCTCATTGAAGGCATTTAAGATCCCTATCAGACAAAATATTTGTATAATGATGAAGAGAATAATAAGAGAATTAACATAAATACAAACATTTGCTAAGAAGAGATCCTCTCTGCAAAGAGAATTTAGATGTGTTTGAATAGTAAACAATGATAAATAGGGAATCTTACATCAGATTCTCTACTACATCAAGAATATATCAATGAGAGGCAAATTTTAATCCTTAAAATCAACAATACGTTCAAACAAGATGAAGAATAGAACATAGAACATAGAAGACAAATCTGATGAAACAACTCATATGAATCTTCAATAACATACAATTTACAACCACATGTCCCTCTGGCTTGCAAACTGAAATATACAGTCATTCCATTTCTCAATACCCTCTCCAGTCTTGGGACGAACCCCGCTCCTTCCTTATATCATTCATCATATGTATTTATAATCAAAATAGAAGACAATAGCTAAGAGTGCGAGCTAGCCTTCCTATTCTAGGATTCTCCACAAAAAACTACAAGTCTAACATATGTACCAATAGATCTAACAAACTGCTAAAATCAAGGAGCTTGTTGGAAACCAAAAATGAATGAAAAGTATTGTTTCTTGGGAGCATCTTTTCCAATGTCGCATGTCTTCTCTTGTCTTTCTTGTTCCTTTAGTCAGAAGGAAACTCTTATCAATATGGGCCTACAGGAAAAACTACCCTCTGTGTTACTTCAGGCTAATAGTTTTTTGTCTCCTCGGCTAGACCCTACATGCTTCGATATAAGGGGGCAGTCAATTGTTCAACCATCGATCCTTATTTCATTAACTGATTTCTCCTTGGGATCAAGACGAGGCCTAACGCCTAGTTTGTTGGCACGTGCTAATATCGGATTGGGCCCTATATAAGCACATGATTGTGGAAGTTACCAAGGGCAGTTTGGATCCACACCGCTCTGACCCCCTCAATCCACCACCAACTTCCAAGTACCTCTTTATCTATACCATGGTTTCGATTGCAGGACCTCTCTAATATTTTAGCGTTCGATCCCTTTTTGTCCCCACAATTAAGTGTGGTCATCGATATTGTCAAGGGATGGACCCGACATCATCACATGATTGCAGAAGTTGTCAAGGGAGGTTTGGGTTCACATCGCTTCGACCCCCGCAATCCACCACCAACTATTATGTACCTCTTCCTCTATACCATAGTTTCGATTATGGGATCGCTCTATAATTTTAACGTTCAAGTATGTTCCATCCCCATAATGAAGCGTGGTCATCGAGCTATTGCAATATGTGATCTCGATAACCCTTCTATTTTAGCACCCCCAATAAAATTTATTCATCTGCCAATTCTAGAATCCTTTTAACAATGTTTTGAGATGGAGCCAATTTTGGCGTTTGGGAGCTTTGAATGTTGAGAAAGAATATCTCTCATAGGATGATCTCCTGAATCTAACGTGGTAACCTAACGTCATTGCGTTGTAAAAACTACTGATGGATGAGTGCCATGTGTCTTCGGTGCTTCAACACTTCGGGCTTTGGGAGTTTTGGATTGCAAAGCATGAAAAAATCCTGGAGTGGTACTGGCCCAGAGTGACATGGTAGTCTAAAATGAATGCTATGCATCCTCGGTGGATAAGTGCCATGTGTTGAATTGAAAAACACCCATGGAGTGGTAGGGCCTAAAGCGATGTGTTAGTCTGGCGTCACTTCGGGACTTAGATATGCTTTGATGGAAATATCCCGAAGTAACTTTCTCCCAGTTGACATGGTAACCTCTCGTTACTTCGGCTCTTCGGGCTTCGAGAGCTTTTGAACACGGGCATGAATATCTCTTGAAGTGACTCTCTCCAAGTTTATGTGGCAACCTCTCATTATTCGGCACTTCGGGGCTTCAGTATGTTTGGATGGATATATCTCAAAGTAACTTTCTCCCGCTTGACCTGGCATCCTCTCGTTACTTCGGCGCTTCGAGCTTCAGGAGATTTTGAACGTGGGCATGAGTATCTCCCGAAGTGACTTTCTCCTAGTTGACATGGTAGTCTCTTGTTACTTTGGGACTTCGGGACTTTGACACTTCGGGACTTCTGTCTGGTCGTTAATCCTTGCACGAATTTGAAACTCCAAATGCATGAGAGCCTTAATATGAACTACACATGGGATCTCCACCGTTCAAAATTGAACTTGTATGTTTGCTTGTATTTCAAGACCAAAATGGACTGCTTTGAATGCTGCATTTTTCTCATAGTTGTTCCCTATGCATACAACATACTTGATCTTCCTGACTTTATCAACCAGAAGAGGAAAAACATATAGGAAGGTATGAAGAAAAGAGAGAGACACGACAAAGGTGTAGACCTAGGTCTTAAAAAAAAATACGTATGACCCATGACAACTTTATGTGATAACATATTGCGACTCAGATTTTGGCTTCTTGAACTCTTTTAATAATGCTTGTACAATTTATGTCGATGCTCTCACTTGCCCTGCTGGTGTAGTACCCTGCAGTTTCATGTACTATACTAATGCATGGCCTCTAATCATTGTTTCCAATTGGGCAATCTTCCTGGCCTCATCCTACACATTCTTAGCACCCCAAATTGTCTCACATACAAATAAATGTTGTTGGGGTTCTCCGACACAACTCCATGGAACTCAAGAATTCTCAATGTATTATCTAACCCTACCATGGTGTTTTCCATAGTACAACCCCTCAATGCTGTTGGTTGATTTTGATTCAACGCACTACTTACATTTCTATGAATACCACTATTTTAACTTCCTCTTCTAACTACAAGTTCTTTTGACAAATATTAAAATGTTATCTCATATATAGGTGACACACATGGGGTCGTGAGTTCGACGTAGGATCCAGTCTAAGTAGGAATTAACAACTCTTCTATTATAGAACTTAATTGAGGATCCTATCCCTCTCCTTTTCTTCTTAGTATTTAGACGATCTGAACTATTGTGCAGGGTTCTCTCCTCTCATACTCACTGTGCGACTCGTCTTTATCAATTGCAAATTTCAACCTCTTGTATCTTCTTCCACTATAGAGTATGCCAAATTTGTCTTCTTCTTCTGATACACCTTATTCATTTCTCTACATTTGCAGTCCTTCCATTCCTTACTCAATTGTTTCCTCATTCCTTCCTACCTTCAGATTATCCCCTGGTCAACCCCCACTTCCCCTATGTGCACGAATCCCCCTAGAAATCAGATTCCATCGTCATTACATGTTTGTCGCACAAAAACATATTTATCCATGTACCCAATTCTTGCAGAAATATTCCACACAGACCCTTGAAGAAATAACTTTCTCTCACACTATATGACTTGCTACAATCTACTGTAAATTCTGTAATATAACCCCCCTGTATGTTATTCAATGAGAAATCAACTGTGCGAGAAGTAGTATCTCTTACAAAATTCAATTGTCTTGCCAAATCAGGGGTCCAGGTCCTCATAGCTACTATTTGGTGTCTTCCAGTATTCTTTACTAACCTTTATAACAATTTAGCCAAAATATTCAAAAATTCACCAAAGAAAATATCTTGTAGATCTATGTACACATACCTTTGCAACAATTTTTCGTCATTGATCCAAGGGGTTGTATTCTCTCCTTTGTAAAATTTCTGCTACTTCCTTTCTATCCATTCAAGGATATCTTTCTTAGTCGACCTCCAAAACATTCCCTCAATTACATATTTTGGGTCCTCACAACGAAACCATTTGTCAGCATGTAGTCTAAGACCCTAGGTTAAATTTCTTTAACCAACAAAACCCCTTTAGACAGCGACCCTTTCAACATCACCTACATGCAATTGAAGTATTACCCGAGACATGTACTGGGCCTGCAAGAAGTAAGTTTCTATAGGTATGAGTGGATTTGAGGCTATCAATATAACCGATACTACTTATTCACCTTGTGCATATTTACCGTATTCACCATCCTTTTATCATTCAAGAAACCCTATGCATGACTTTCATTAATTAACAATTCATTACTTTTAACACAACAGTTGTGTGGCATTAGCCATTTTAAGATTCATTCAATACCTTAAACCTTAGTGTGCAAAACAATATAGCATAGATTACGACATAACCAACCCATTGAATCATTCATTATTATTGTGCATCAACCATGTGTTAACCATATCTATACTAATGATGCATAAACATAACATCCATGAATAATAACATCAAAAAGTTCATGAAACACAATATTTAAATGTGGTTCACCCAATCCTTGGTCTACATCCACAACCATTGGCTTCTTATATTAGTTTTCCTGCAATAATCATCCCAGGTATGTGCAATGCACTTACAAAAAGGTACAACATATTGTAATCCCCAACCCTGCCTAGCCGCTCTATAGTGCAAGCTTATCTCTGCAACTTCTCCGAAATGTCCGTATTCCCGAAAGTTCTTCCCCAAAACTCTGAGCATAAACTCTCTTCCTCACTTATGATCAACCTAGTCTCTTATTCTCAACAACAAACAACCTAACCTTCCCCGAACCTTTACATATTTATACATATAATTAGGGATAAAAAACCTAATAACAACTTATTCCAAAAACCCTAATGGGTTATAAAGGTTTTTCCTTCTTTAGCATCGATCTGTTTTGTTTTCTTCTTTTGCGATGAATTTCTACTTTTCCTTGCTTTTGCGCTACAAAATTCACCCTTCCCACGTGCTCAAGTCCTACCTTCTACCCTTTCATCTCATATGGCACAACTCTCAAAACTTAGTTATTCTCATCCAAAATGCTTGTCCAACACATAAGTTCACCAAGTGAGGACCATATGTTTAGGGTGAAGAAAGATAGATGGATTGATCTACCACTTGGATGATTGGACTTGTTGAGTGTTTGATTCACCTCATTATATTTGGATGAAAGAGGGATGTTGGTAAAGAAGCATATGGATATTTTTTTATATCCTTCTCTCCGGAATATTTTGGTAACATAAGTTCTTGTTTGAGATATACTTGGTCTAGGTAACTGTATTTGGAGTAGGAGGGATGTTGGTAGTGAAACACATTGATGTTTCATAACATCACATGCTTTGACATACAATTCTAAATATTTTTATGGAGTTGTAATTTATGGCCTAAGTTAATGGGCACATGGTCATAAGAACTATTTAGGCATGACTATGCCTTGTTTGATCTGTATGTTGACTTAGGTGATCGGGGGCATGTTATATTCTTGGATGCCTTGTTAATAAAATTTGAAGAGGGTAGGTGTTTATCTTAAGTCATTTTTCAAGAGGAAATGTTGGGATAACCTTGACTTGGTCATAAAATACTTAAGACCAATTTATTGTTTGTTCATGGTTTATAAGCCTGTGGTATTGGGTAATCCATATGGTTTATTCATGATATTTCACATGATGAAGCCTATTTAATGGATTTTAAGGTCTTTAGAATTCAAAAACTCGGTTTTCACAGCAACAAACTACTTCTAAGGCAGTCTATGCTTCTATAGAAATTTGGACAGATTCGATATAGAGAACTTCACATGGATGTATGACATGTTAGGTATAGGGCACTTCATCGGGGAATGATTACAACGCTGTAAATAGAACAAAACTATCTCAACATCATGATGAACTTACAAGGAAACTGAAAGGAATAGGGATTTGCAATAACCTTAATTTCCCACCACCGATCTCTGTTTAAATAGTCTTGATGCTTGTCACCCACGCACAAGAATTATGGAAAATATTGAAAATCCAAGTTGAGTTTGTAGATCTTTGTTTAAGAAGTCTTGATGCTTGTCACCCAAGCACAAGAACTATGGAAATTCAAGAATTATTGAAAATATTGAAAGTTTTAGGATATTTTAGGTTTTTTTTTTTTTTAATTATTATTGAAATTCGGTTATATAATTGTTTTTGGTAAAATTGCAACTTTGTCTTTCTTAAATTTCATTTTAATATGTATAAATAGATTTAACTATTGAAAATCCTCTATAACAATGGAGATTGTTCTTGGTAAAATTGCAACTTTGTGTTTCTTAAATTGCATTTTTATATGTATAAATAAATCATATAAAAATAGATTTATTTAATATGTATAAATAGATTTAATGGTTGAAAATCCTCTATGCCCTACCTTCGTTCCACTCCAGGCCTCTATACACCCCATCTATCTCTTAGTTCCATCCCCATTCTTCTAATCATTCCTGTGAACTCTGGGTCGAAAAAGGGGCAGATCTAAATATGGTGCGAAAAGACCCAAATCGATACGAATGAAAGAACGAATGAAAGAGGGATTAAGCTTGTCCATTCTTCTGCTATCCTAGAGAGCAGGGACTCCCGGATAGAGTAAACACTCCTGACTACTGTAAACTACTGTAATTAGGTCAGCAAGACAAGGAAATTGTACAAATTTAACAACTCAATTCTACAATTCTAACCATTACTTATTAGATTTAGAACAAAATTGATGAAAAAGTAAAAACTAAAATCCAAAATTTCAAACGTTTAAACTAAGTTGACCCTAGATCGAGTTTCTTTCAAGGAAACACTATTTCCATGAACACAATTTTCGACAAATTTAACAAATCCCATACTCATTGAATGTGTTTTGACCACTGACTTGATAACAAGACAAGTTCTACTAGGAACATGTCGAGATTTAAATGGAACCATTTATCGAACCATCGATGTTTCTACGAGAAATACTATACTAAGGGGGTATATGAAAAGATGAAAAAACAAGGATACAAATATCTCCCGCTACATAGGAATATCATGACCTACATGACTTATTGGATCACGGGAAGAAAGAAACTCAGAGTTCAATGCCCCATGTGGATAGCTTTCAATTAGATCAATTGAAATAAAACGTGAAGTACTTTTCTGTTAGATAGTAATGACTCATTAGGATGCATCCTGATGTTTAGGGATTAGATTGGGGGTAGTTGGAGGAGGTTGAGATATTTTCTCACCTTCTCCCTACAAAAGTGGAATAAGTTGGATCTCACTCCATCTACATATGTACCTATTGTATCCCTGTTTATCAAGCAATAATACAAGTTGTTTATGTGTGAACCTAATTCTTCCAATCTCTATTAGGTTAGAGGTGAGATTGTATCATATTGGGAGAGGTTGGCTAGTAAATTCAATTGCTAAATGTTGAAGACGTGTCATCGCTGCTGAATTCTGAATTTGAGCCGCTGAAGGATTATTCCTATGCAAGGAATGTTGATCCGTTTTTTATTACACTAGTTTTGAATTTTATCGGTTTTCTGTTTTTTTTTACTGTACTAATTGTGCTTCAACATCAGAGAAGATTGTATAATTGAAGCAAATTGGGATTGTCAAATCAATTTCTCTCGCAAGCTTTTGCAATTGATCCTGTAAAATCTAAATCCGTGTTGTGTCCTTATTTCACCAGTTTGTTGCCTGTCCGAATTATTGTTTTCTAACTGATCGATTAATTATTTGTGGCCATCCAAATTTCCAGAGACATCATCTGCGTCATCTGCGTTTCATGAAGGAAGAGGTGATGTATTGAAGGTGGACGTACTGATTGCAGGATGTATTGTGTTGTGTAAAGACCTGGTGCCAAGCCCTATCAAGCTCAGATCGCTGATTAAAGAAGAAGCTGCCACACCTGTGATCTACCGAAGCACTCTGGGATTCAAGTGTTGCCACTGCTCACTCTATTCATTTTCGTAAAGGAGTGGTATCAAAAAGGAAATCAGGTTTGGTAAGGTAATATGGATTCTTTACCTGTGGAGAAATTTGATGGTAATAATTTCCATACATGGAAAGTTAAAGTTCAAATGCATTTGATGAATAGAGGTTTGTGGAGAATAGTAAAAGGCACATAACAAGCACCTAATGATCTGAGACTTCTTGTTGAATGGAAAAAGAAGGAAGAAAAGGCTAAATCTATTATTGGTTTGGCTCTTTCAGATATGCAATTGCATTTGATTGATTTAGCAAAATCATCTAACGAAATTTGGGGGGAATTAAGTAAATTATTTGGGGAAAAGGCTATGAATGCAAAGTTCTCTTTAAAGCTGCAACTCTTTACTCTCAAAATGCATGAAGAGACCCATTTTTTCTACTCATATAAATGAGTTAATGTCTCTACTTAGAAAATTAGTTGAAACAGGTATCAAGGTAGATCCAGATGATGCTAAAGCAATTCTATTGAATAGTCTATCTTCTAAGTATAGCAATGTTCTATTTACATTAACTCAGTTACCCTCACAAACATTGGAAGGAATGGTAACATCATTGTTCGCTGAAGAAAAAAGGACATATTCTGAAAACTTGGATGCATGCAGGTGGTCAACATGAAATTGCATTGTACTGAAAAGGTAAAATGAGAAAAACCAAGGGTTCAACATAATGCTTCTTTTGTCAGAAAAATGGACATATAGCATGGAACTGTAAAGCTCATGCTAGAGATCTCTTGAATGGCAAGGAATCTACAAATATTGCCAACCTGGAGGAATTATCAGAATGAGAAAGTGATGAAGAACCATGAGAGCCATCTCTCATGCTGTTCTAAAATAATGAATTGATATTTATATATTTATGTATGTGTGGTGTGTGGTGAGTTTAAACTTTTTTATGTAAGTGTTTATGTAAAACTAAGAACTTGTATCTTGATGCAAGCTGGCAGCCCAATTTCAAGTACAAACATTCTTATGTTTAAGGTCATCTTGTATAGAGGAATTTTGAAGACATATAATGCTTCATTAGTTGACAACTTTTATCACGGAAGCCCCGATGAGCCAAGTTGTCAATTTGTCAGTTATACAAGTGCTACAAAGATGGTTGGAAGCAGTTTTATTTGTGCTGAATGAATTGGTAGCTCGAAGATGATGGAGAGAAAGAGCGTGTCTATGAAGTTCGAGATGGCTGTAACTGTGTATGAGGATCAATCAGACAGTTCGTGTTGTAACCATTTGTTATGTTGTGTAATGTAGTCATTAAGGGGGGTTGTTAGATAGTAATGACTCATTAGGATGCATCGTGATGTTTAGGGATTAGGTTGGGGGTAGCTGGAGGAGGTTGAGATATTCTCTCACCTTTTCCCTACAAAAGTGGAATAAGTTGGATCTCACTCCAACTACATATGTACCTGTTGTATCTATGTTTATCAAGCAATAATACAAGTTGTTTATGTGTGAGTCTAATTCTTCCAATCTCTAAATTTTTTGTACATTTGGAAAGGTGAAAATGCGTAAAGGTAAAACGAAAACCCATTAAAAATCTTGTTACGCTAAAGGCGTACACCTATTGACAATGGGCACATTTAATATGTTTTTAGTACTTAATCAGTTTTGTATGGACAACATTAAATATTGTTGGAATATTCCTAGTCGTCCCGATAAACCAATGGTTGTGATTTCAACCACTAACTTCCTCACTATTATAAAGACATCCGTTTACATGTTTATTTTTTTACCTTTACTTAATCATATTTAAAATTTACTATGATGGCTAGCTGATTGTGATTGCAACCTCTAAGAGTCTAAGTTTAATAGCCACGATTTTTACTCCAACTATTATTTATTGGGCGGGAATTTCCTACCTGGAGTTCTTACCTCATGGTATTACCGTGTCAATTATTTAAGCATGGGGTTCTGTTATTAATGCCCAGGGCTCGGTTATTTCAGCGTTCACAAGCCACGAGTGACTTGTGGCTGTGTTAGTTTCGTATAACCATGAGAAGACATAGGCAACAGATCTACCGTATCCTCCATGTGTCGATTGGAACAGATCGGGGATATAAAGGCAAACGAGTGTTACATAACTATGAGTTTATCCAACTATAAAACAATTACAAATTCGATTTGAAAATCATATGATTGACGAAAAATGCACTTCTCCATGTGTCGAGTGCAACAGATCCGGGATATAAAGGCAAAAGACTGTTACAGAACGATGAGTATATCCAACAGTAAAACAATTACAAATTCGATTTGAAAATCATTTGATTGACGAAAAATGCGCTTCACCACGAAAACAATGCTTGAAGAAATTTAGTACACATATTTCTGGTTCTCTGACACAGTATTATGGAGAAGCGATGTCGCGGAATGCTTTATAGCCATGGAGAAATGGTAATATTTTATGCCTGCCATTGATCGATCTACGGGGCTGCAATAACAACGGGCATGTGCCGGCAACGGTAGTTCATGCTTAATTGTAGTCGACTCCACCGCCTTCGTGAATTTATATTTCTTTCCCAAGACATACAAACTCAATATCCCATAGCAGCTAGTGCCCCTTATCCCACGCTCTATCTTTCCCCTTATGCCACTCTCTATCTTTCGCATTGAAAACAGACTTACCGAAACTAGTAGGTTTGAAACCCGAGAAAATGTATGAACATCTTGCCATTTTTTTATACTTGCAGCTGAGCTGTTAGATATCGCACATGTGAATCTTTCGTCCATGTCGTCCCACCTCCAGATTTGAGTGTCTATATAAACCATATTGATTGCCYTTCCCATTGCACTCCACCGCTGTCTCTCCATCTTCATGTTRTCAAATATGGCAGAGACTCATTGGGCCACGATTCTTATCTTCGTCGCAAGCTTATGCCTGCACGCATGTAACRGTGGCGCTTCTTACTCTCCACCTTCCAAATCTCCTCCCAAGMCGATAGCGTTCCCTCCTCCGGTTCACGAGTCTCCTCCCAAGCCAAAAGTATTTCCTCCTCCGCCGCACAAAACTCCTCCTAAGCCGATCAATTTTCCTCCACCAGTTTACAAATCTCCACCTAAACCAATAGTATTCCCTCCTCCCGTACACAAAACTCCTCCCAACCCGATAGTATCCCCTCCTCCCATTCACAGAACTCCCCCCAAGCCGATATCATTCCCCAATCCAGTTCACAAAACTCCTCCAAAACCCATAGTATTTCCTCCTCCGGTGCACAAGACGCCTCCCAACCCAATAGTAATCCCTCCTCCGATTAAAAAAACTCCCCAACGCCGATAGTATTTCCCCCTCCCGTTAACAAAAGTCCTCCCAAACCCATATCATATCCTCCTCCGGTGCACAAAACTCCTCCTAAGCCGATAGCATTCCCTCCTCCAATTCACAAGTCTCCACCCAAGCCAATAGTATTTCCTCCTCCGCCCTACAAAATTCCTCCTAAGCCGATCAATTTTCCCCCTCCAGCTTATAATTCACCACCCAAACCAATAGTATTTCCTCCTCCGGTGCAAAAAAACTCCTCCCAAGCCAATAGTGTTTCCTCCTCCGTCTAAAGTATTTCCACCACCCTTGAACAAAACACCTCCCAAGCCGGTCGTATTACCTCCCCCCGTGCTGAAATCTCCTCCGAAGCCCATACTATCACCTCCGACTGTTCAAAAATCCCCACCTAATCCGATAGTAATGCCTCCTCCATTCCATCCGTCTCCTCCCATCTACAATTTCCCCCCACACTACACGGTTCCTCCTCCTCATCCTGCTTAATTATAATTAAGGTACACATCTCTAATTCTTTTCTTTCAATAATCTTGTTGTGTGTTTTTATGCTGTTGCAATTGCGTGATGAAGATAAATGATCGTCATTGTATTCAATCTATTTGCTGTGCAGGATGAATATTATGAAGTTGTTTTTAGAATAATAGGAGCTGTTCGAGTACAGTATGTATCTTTTGGCTTCTACGAAAACATCATCATATTGATCGTCTTGGAACGAGTCAATTCTTTCCAATCTTCTTAGATCCTGTCGTGTGCAGCCATTCTCATGCAATGCCTAAAATTATGTTACTGTTGGTAATAAAAATGTCGATTGTGTCATTACATTGCGTTTCACAGTTTCCTTTTACGTGAAATGAACAGCTGGTAAATCAAAGGATCGACTGAAACGCACATGAAAATAACTAAATGGCCTTACAATGGCCGTTGATGTTTATGCATTTAGTACATTTTCCATATTAAAGCATATTTCCACCTCTCTTTAATCGTGAATGTAAGAATATGAGAGACTCAAATTATTTTCATCACGTCAATTACTCATAGCGTTGTCCATTCATTTAAACGCATGCTCATCGCCAAAACGTATATCGCCAAAACACTGTACAGTCACTGTATATCACAATCAATCAAATTGGATAGATGATCACACTGCACTACTTCAACTCGAATTGAATTTATGTCGTTAATGAAATACAAATGGTGTGAATGTATCATTGGTATTCTGTACTTTGTCAATGGCCGAAAAAAGCTATTTTGAAAGCTTTCGTGGACAATTGCGGTAATATAAATCTTATATTTGTTATGAAGCATTAAGTACTATATTGATAAAAATCTTATATTTGTTGCAACACATGAAGTATTCGGTACTATATTGATAAAGATACTGACCCATATTCAACGTAAATAGTAGCAAACAATTTCGAAAATAGCAGAAGACAACCATCGAAATTATTCCAATACAAGATACTGACCCATATTCAACGTAAATAGTAGCAAACAATTTCGAAAATAGCAGAAGACAACCATCGAAATTATTCCAATACACATAACAGGTTTCTTATATTCAATTTAAAATCAAAATATAATGAGTAAAATTCCTATGTTGTATCATTGTCACGGTGTATAAACAAACCATAATCTTAACAGATATAAAAAATAAAATTTTCGCAAACAGCCTTAATTTTTGGTTGGTGTGAGTTTATCGTATCGGTATTTTACTTGAGGGCCGCTCAGAGTGTTTGTTTCTTTCTCTGCAAGAACCCCGGAAGAATACTTATCAAACTTTTGTGAGTCAATGTATTATAATCACGCTACATTGCGGTAGTCGAGCAAAATGTCTTCTGAATGATTATGATAGTTAAATGGTTTGAACCTTTACTAAGATGAGAGTTCCTTTCATAATGTCGTCGACCAGATATTTTAAAATAATCGTTATTAATGATGCGAACCCCGGAGCAGGGAAGGAATTTGACGTCACGAAGTTAAAAAAATTTCAAAATTGTTTTGTTAGACTGTACAAATAGGCACTAGAGTTGTCAAGATTGTTAAATTTTAAATATTGAGGAGAGATTTTATATAGAAAAACAAAGCAGATTGCATATTTATATCTGTATTTTATTATTGAATCAATCACATATTTATAAAAGATGTTTTTTCAATAACATAACAAATTTATGAGGAAATCTCTAAACCATAGAGACATAAATAGGATTGGATAGTCTAAATTTTTTTTCACAGCTAATTAAATTTAACAAATCCAAACCAACACTTAAATAAATATGTAAACATTAATTCTAACACCCTCAGTTAATGCTTACATTACAAATAACAATACTGAAATCACATAAAAATATTTTTGAACTTACAAATAACAATATTGAAATCACTCAAAAATATTTTTGAACTTCTTGTGTGGCCATTTCTACTCACTTTGAAATTTCACAGACTGCCCTTTTTCTCAACCATCAACTTTTAACTACCACTCCATCCCTTTAAGATTTAATTGCTAGAAGATTATTGAAAACTATACTGAATCACTCTATGAACATACTTTCATATGTGAAAATGTAACAAATGTGTATTTTAACAACTATATAGGAAAGTAGTGTAGACACTGAATATATTCTACAATCAATCATACAACTTAAATCAAATCAGTGAAATATTCTTTTAGCATCAAAAAAACACTCAAAAACTACCATCCTGAATTATATTAACTCTGTTTTATAAGTGGTTCTTTATAATATGATGTACTTTCACACTCTGCACTCAAAAACATTGATGCTGCAGCTCCACCTACTGAACTGGATCTCACTGAAGATACAAACTTCACTGCTCACCATGCGATTCATTCATACGGTGGTTTGATTATTTGGAAATACCTTGAGCAAGACACAGATCACTTCAAAAAAATTGCGTCCATTTACCTTGTAAACAAAAACATATTTTAATATAAAACAATCCTACTTATATATGAACGCTCCAAAGTCAATGTGGCAGTCTTCCTTTTGAGCAGACACCTTTTTATTAGACATAACCTTTGAACTAATTTGTAATCGTGGTGGGTGTTATTATTTAATTTTTCCAATATATTTTGAGAGCATCTTCAGCATATTTATCTTGAAATTATCATAATCCCTTTGAACTAATTTGTAATCGTGGTGAACTAATTTGTAATCGTGGTGGGTGTTATCATTAAATTTTTCCAATATATTTTGAAAGCATCTTCAGCATATTTATCTTGAAATTATCATAATCCCTTTGAGTGTTTGCCAATGTCCAAACCTCAAATTCCCCAATCTATCCCCCAATCCGTTTTGACAGGTTCCTCTTGATATCTATGCCTAAGAAATCCTTTTGCTTCATCCTCTTTACCTGCAAATAAATGGTTAGAAATCTTTATTGAAGTGTGTCAAAATTTTATGATAAATTTTTCATAAAAACACTTTTATTATTAAATATACATATACAATGTTTTCCTAAACTATTTTGTAATTTATGAATTATGTTTATTATATATATATTTATTTAATAAAACAAAATAAAAAAGATGTATGAGTCATGTTTACATGTCATACCATCTTACATGCTATTTGTGCATTCAACTCAAAGTCAAGCCATAAATTAATCCAACATTCCAGTTGTTCGGTGCTCAACAATACATCAGGTGCCATAATGAGATGCCAATGCAGTGTTGTTTAAAGATTTTACACGTGTTGAAGAACTAAATGTATCCATGATATATATGATTATGTTCCCCATTTCTTGCCCGTTCCACCGTTTTCATGCATGGATGTGTCATTGTGTTTTCTCCTAGGTACTTCCTGGGCGCTACATACTCTCTTGGGCGCTGTGTCTCTCTTGGGCGTTGTGTATTCCACAGTACACTACCTAAATTCGCTACCGAATTTCTGGCAGAGGCAAAGTTTGCCCAGAGATACACCATAATGGCGCTACCTATTGGCACCTCGAATCAAGGAGTTCGAATTCATTACTCTTTTGGGTGGCTGATGATGTAGAGAATGGATGAGATAGTAGTTGGCAGCATGATAACAATTTACCACCTCTACAGGACACTTGGCATGGAAAAGAAGGCGTATCAATGAAGATCAATGGAGGATGTATGCAATAATTCAATCTGTTCCGAAACCTCAAAGTCCAAGGGGTTTTGTGGACTAGCACAGTCATGCATTAAATTGTATCTACCATTCACTATTAATGAATCCCTCAATTCTCTGGTTTCCAGGGGCTTGCACTTGGTGAATAAATTAATGAGCCAAAATATATTTGTCATAGTAGAAGCAACCTCCACATTAGTGGCAATGAATCATGATGGTATGATGGCTAAAAAATGGGACTCATTGGAGGTTGAAGTAGTACCACACCACAATCACTTCATTTGGTGGGAATCCATGTTGTCGAGATTATGCTGGCACAAAAATTTGTTGTGGGAGAATTGTTCAGTTTTTCTGTGAGAACTTGGAAGATATATAAAGAGCATGTGACATTCCATTGTTGGAGTGGCTCAGTATACCTGATACATCTTCACCTCATCTTGAGAAGTGACAACCTTGTGATGAGGTTCCGAAAACAAGATGATGAATGTAAATGACATGCATATAAATGAGAGGCAGTGTTGGTTGTGTGAAACCTGGTGAATGATATTATTATTTTAGATGTGTGTATGATGTTTTTGCAGAATATCAGTTGCCAAATCTCCTGAACATATCACTGATGTTCTCTTTGCAGCTTGGGAACATTGATCAATTTTCATCAAAGCATTGCAGTCACCTAAAGATGGTGGGTTTGATACTATGAAAAGTCACTACTTGCTCTGAACACACTCAAGTTAGAGATGATGCATTTTTTTATTGTGCTACCTAAAATTTGCACACAAAGGCATAGTGACGCTACCTGAATTATGGTAGAAAACGAATTGTGCAAAGTTATTTTACCAGTTTTGAGTCATTAAATTGAAACTTGGATTATGATCAAATGGGAAGAAATTTTTTAAAACGCAAGGAGTTTTTTTTTCATCACATACCAAATAACAAAAACCTCTCTCCATTTTTTAAAATGTGCTATGTTCATAGATTTATTTGACATAGAAGTGGTGCTACGGAACATGTTGCTTAAACTTTGTTTTAAGACTGATGAAGTAGCAAATTTTGACCAGTTGACTTCTTTAAAAATCCATTTTAAAAATCCAAAGGAGGTTATTGTCAATAACAGACCCAGGAACATTAACCTCTTTCATTTTTCACACAGGTGTCATGGATTGGGATATTCGAAAGAATCTTTGAGCCCTGTGTATTTAGTTTTTGTGTTATCCTGTTTGAGACATGTTTTTATGACACCTTTTGCGGCCAACTGGAGATGAATTTAAAAAACCTGAGAGAGGTTTTTCTTCATAACAAGTTTATCTACAAAAACCGTTCTCAAAGTTTACACAACTTTTGTATTTTGAGAATTACAAGTGACATTTGGAAGCCAATTTTTCAGAATTTCAACTTCTAAAAAGCAGGAAATTAGTTAAAATGTATCATTCTTTGTTTGTAACTGTTTATATTTTAGGAAAAGGGCTCGTGTTAGAATTGGTAAGCTGAAAAGGACCTATGGTGCTATATATTTCATGGTACAAAAGTAGAATATGTTGGGAATGGTTGAGTTGAGGCTCCCGAATTGTAATGTTTTGATATTGTGAACTTGTTATGTACAGGATTTGAAACATCTTGGTTAATAGAAATCATCTTCTTATTCCAAATTATTTGCTTCTCATGCTAAAGTGTTCATGCTTTGAATGATTCACATGAATTATTGTGGTGATATTATGATGTATGTGTGATTGTAATATTATCATGATGTTTCTTTATTGTCCTTAAACTTTGAACTCAAGATGATCTTGTGTTAAGGGTTTTTATTCGTTAGATTGTCTACAAACCTGATGATTACAACAACCTCTACATTCCTCTCACTAAAGTATTCCCTCTGTTCACATTTTACTCACCTGATTACAATCTAGGGTGACTTTTGGAGTGATAAACAACATGATGTGGAACGACGATATGGAACGACTGTGGATGTATGTGCTGATGTATCTCTTTTATCCTCGAGCCTAGCCACACAGATCTGCAAATTTGATGATTTTGTTTTCTCTACAAAGAGGCCTCGAAGTGGTGGCAATGGGCGGTGATATATCAACCAAAACAACCAAAAATACACTAACGTAGTATATATAAATAATTGAAAAATTAAAATAATTTAAATTATTGAATAAATCCACTAATCTAGTATAACCAAATAATTCAAAAAATATCAGGTTGTTGCTAGTTGACGGTCGACATGCTTTGAGGAAGACCATTAATATATTAATTTTATTGCATTAATACATAATATATAATAATGATAATGAATTAATGTAACAAATTAATATTAATGAATTAATGTATGTAAATTAATTGTATATTAATGGATTAATGTAATGTATAAATTAAAATATTAATTTACATGTAAAGTTGTGATTAATTGATTGATACATTAATAATGTAACATATTACATTAAGTAATACAAGGATACATTATTAATTAATACATTGTTAAAATATTGATACACTAATAAAGTTAATATATTAATAAAGTATAAATATACTAAGAAAGTAATAATATATTCACCTTAATTTATTTAGTAATACATTACTACATTACTATAGTGTATAAATTAAAATACTAATACATTAATATCTTAATGTATAATGCATTAATAAAGAACTAATACATTGACCTTAATTTATTTATTAAAATATTAATACATTAATGTATAATGTAACATATCAAAGTATTAATACATTAATAATGTAACTAATTAATTGATACATTAAATATATTGTTGACTAATACATTGCTAAAATAATTTTTTGTGTTTGTTAGTTTGTCTGTGACATGTGGGACTAACCTGTGGCTAAAAAACTGTGACTCAAGGTCATCTAAGCCGTCAAAATCACTCGAGGATCACACCCGACCTTAGCCACATCAACCCGTAACATGGCTGGACTTTTTGTCCTCCCCAAGTTTCGAATCGATGACTTTAACATCGCGGTGTGCCTTAACAGCACACTCCGTCACTGTCTGTCCTACACCTCGGGGACATACATTACTAAAATATTAATTAATACATTGCTAAGGTTTTAATACACAAATAAATTATTACATTAATTTAATACATTATTACATTAATAATGCATAAAAAAAGTATATTTCATATATGAAATGCATTAATAAAAACATTACTAAAATATTTATACATTAAAACATTAATAAAGTTTAATACACTAATGTATTAATGTATATTTTAATGTATTAATTAATGAATATATTAATAAAGTATTACATTAATAATACATTTAAAAGACAATGTATTTAGTAAAACATTATTGAAATATTAATACATTAATGTATAATGTAACATATCAAAGTATTAACACATTAATAATGTAATTTATTAATTATTTCATACATTAAATACATTATTGACTAATAAATTGCTAAAGTATTAATTAATACATTGTTAAAGTTTTAATACACAAATAAAGTAATATATTAATTTAATACATTATTATACTAATGATGCATAAAAAAAAATACACTAAGTATTATTTTTATAAACATTAATTTATATACATTATTTCATTAATATTAATACACTAATCAATACACTAATCAAGTAATTAATATCAAGTAATTAATTAATAACTCATGGATACATTAATTGAAAATGACCGTGGTTAAGTATGGATGTCCATGAATATGGTTACCTTTGGTAGACCTTGGTTGAATTTGGGAAGGAAAGGTTGACTATGGTTGATATGGTTAATTATGGTTCACCATGACCATGGTTAACTTCTGTAGACCTTCACTATGGTTGACCATGGTTGACAATGGTTAGCCATATTTATCACATTGCAATGACAAAGCTATGTTTTTAACATTGCAATGTTACTATGATTGTCAGATCGTGACTCTACTATGTTCGACATATTACAACATTACTATGTTCCTCATGTTGAAACATTTGAGTAAAGCACACATTGTGGCGATGAGGAAATGTTCATCACATTGCAATGATAAGGATATGTTCAACACATTGCGAAAATATGGGCATGTTTATCACATTGCAATGATGGGGCTATGCTTGTCACATTGCAATGATAGGGCTATGTTCATCACATTGCGACGTTACTATGCTTGTCAGAATGTGACGCTACTATGTTTGTCAGATTGTGACAATAAGGCTATGTTCACCACATTACGACAGATGGGATATGTTTGTGACATTGCGACATATGGGATACGTTCGTGACATTATGATGACAAGGCTATGTTTTTAACATTACAATGTTACTATGATTGTCAGCTTATGACTCTACTATGTTCATCATATTACAACATCATTGTGTTCCTCATGTTGAAACATTTGATTAAACCACACATTGCGATGATGAGGATATGTTCATCACATTGCAATGTTGAGGATATGTTTATCGCATTGAAAAAATATGGGCATGTTTATCACATTGCAATGACAGGGCTATGTTTGTCACATTGCGACAATAGGGCTATGTTCGACACATTGTGACGTTACTATGTTTATTAGAATTTGACGCTACTATGTTCTTCACATTGTGACAATATGGATATGTTCACCACATTGCGACAGATGGGATATGTTCATGACATTGCGATGACAAGGCTATCTTTGTGACATTGTGATGTTACTATGTTTCCTAGATTGTGATGCTACTATGCTTGTCAAATTGCAACATTACTATGTTCCTCATGTTGCAACACATCGTTTTGCTCGTGAAATGGCAACGTCGAGTTATTTTTTTCACATGACAAGGTTTCTTTATGTTTGACATGTTTTGAAAAGGAAGTTTTGTCCAAGCTTTTTCAAAAAATATTACAAAGTATCAGCATGTTCATCACATTGCAATGACGGGGCTATGCTTGTCACATTGCAACGATAGGACTATGTTTGTCACATTGTGACGTTACTATGTTTGTCATAATGTGATGCTACTATCTTCCTCACATTGTGACGTTACTATGTTTTTCATAATGTGACACTACTATGTTCCTCACATTGCGCCAATATGGCTATGTTCATCACATTGCGATGGATGGGATATGTTTGTGACATTGCGATTACAGGGCTATGTTTGTGACATTGTGATGTTACTATTTTTTCTATATTGTGATGCTATTATGCTTGTCAAATTACAACATCACTAAGTTCCTCATGTTGCAACATTTGGTTTTGCTCATGAAATGGCAACGTCGAGTTATTTTTTTCACATGACAAGGTTGCTTTATGTTTGACATGTTTTGAAAAAAAAGTTTTGTCCAAGCTTTTTCAAAAAACATTACAAGGTGTTTCCTTTCTCACAAAGATAGGAACTTTGAAGTGATGTGATGTATTACATACAAGGAACTTTAGAATCATACATGTTTTAAGGACATTGATAGAAATTCATCTTTAACTTTACACATAATGATTTTTACTTTTTCTAAAGACATTGATAGAAAATAAACTTGACTATGGTTTTCCCATTATTGAGTATAGTTTTCAATGGTTGACTAAGGTTAACCATGGTTGAGCTTGATGTGGACCAAATTTTAGTATTTTTCTAATATGGCGCTAACACTAATCATAATAACCCTAATAACCCCAACCCTAATAAGCATAATAACCATAGCCCTAACTCCATTGACCTTAATATATTTTTAATACATTATTGTTTACATTGTTAATTGTTAATTATTAATAGTAATTAATAATTATTGTATATAGGGTATGTATGTAATACCCTTAAGGTACCCTTTTTATAACATAGTTAATAAATATAATAATAATAACTAATACCCCTATATTAATTATGACCATTGTTAATAACCATTAAAAATAATATTAATAATCATTTATATAATAAATTTTCGATATTACATTAATATTTAATATTAAAAATATAATATATAATCACTTCTTAATACAATAATGTATTATTAGTAACCTTAATACAAATTATAATAGAAATAAATCTACCTCTATTATTATTGTGATTATTATTGTGGATTGGTGAGACAAATGAATGGCCCATATTACAATAACCCCTAATGTGGGCCCATAGTACACGGGTTTCTACTCTATTAAAGAAAGATTGTCTTAATACAAACTCTATTGCACTCATTACCACATACATATCAACAATTAATTTTTGAATTCAATTTTTATTCAAAATTAAAGGATTAATGGTAGCACACACACTTCTGCAATTAAGTTTAGAATTCATTGTTTATTCAAAATTAAAAGATTAATGTTAGAATTTGTTTTCCTTAAGAGTGACTATTTTCATATCTTCTATATAACTCATATCTCCTTTATAAATAGTGAAAATATATTAAAATCTTTAAAACTATTTTATCATAAATATCTTTTTTAATAATAAATATAATTTTTTTAATAATAAATATAAATATAGTACAATATTTACTTTTAATAATAAATATAATACATTGATATTTGTTTTTAATAATAAATATAATACATTGAAATTAAAGTTTTCCAAATATAGTACAAACATTTACAATCAACTATTCAATTTATTTTTTGAATATATCATTGACTCGACTCTTTCTCCGACACCATCTTAGTAAAATATTTAACATTCTAACTGTGCATTGCTAATGCAATGTATTTTGATCATTTGCCTAACCCTAATAAGCATTAGAAAAAGTTATTTTTGTTGTTTCCACTTCTTCTTTATTCGAAAGTCACCCTACGCATACTTCAATTTCCGGTTGACTTCAATTTTCTTCATTGGGTTCACGCATGCGTCTTCAATTTTCTACTTCAATTTTTTTCGTTGCGTTCACGCCAACTTCTTCAATTTTCTTCTTCGGGCGTTGGTTTACACATCGTTGTCCATATTGAAATGTATTTTATGAATTGTTTACGAACATTAACATTATGCATAATCAAACTTTGGCATTACACATTATAGGTTAATTTAAAATATTACCATACAACCATCCAATCTTAGTTCAAACTTCCAAATCCTTCTTCATTTCAATAATAAATGCATTTTATTTTAATTTGACTTTTATGTATGCATTTAAAACTTATGTCAAACTTACACACGACCCAAAAATAAATTATAGATAAAAAGTGTGTGCATCACTTACTTTGACATTGATTATTCAAACTGAGCATCAAAACATTTATTTTCATTGCATGTATTCAGATCTAGATTGAATACATATGTTGTAGAATGATAAGCATAATAAACATTGGGCAAAAATTAAGTTTTAGATTAGGCTCAAAAATTAAAATAAAGATTTAAAAGAATTAGATTTAGATTAAGGTGGGTGCATTGTTTAACTAGATATAAAAAGCTTTATTTTCATTGCATGTATTCAGATCTAGATTGAATACATATGTTGTAGAATGATAAGCATAATAAACATGGGGAAAAATTAAGTTTTAGATTAGGCTCAAAAATTAAAATAAAAATTTAAAAGAATTAAATTTAGATTAAAGTGGGTGCATTGTTTAACTAGATATAAAAGCTTTGAGATTGATTGTTGAGAAGCAATATCACAACATTTATTTTCTTTGCATGTATACGGATGGAATGTATAAGGATGGAATTGAATCCATATGTTGTATATTGTAGAATGATAAACATAATATCGAGTATGCATAAATCGAGTATGCATAAAGATAAAATATTTAGACTTATATTAAATAAAAGATTTTGATTTTTCTTAAAGATTTAGGTTTCTTCATAGTAACATTAAAATAAAGATTGATATTTTGAGGAAAGATTAAATTTGAATTAAAATAAAAGAATTCATAGAAAAACCAAACCATTGAATATAGGCATAAATTTTTAAGTTTAGATGAAAATAAAAATTTAAATTCCCCAATAAATTTTTTATATTAAAATAAAAGACTTAGATTTAGTAGGCATAACTAAACCAAACCATTGGATACATGCACTCGCACAGGAGGTATATGATTCATGTTACTCGTGAAACACATGGGTCACCTCAATTATGTTATGCAACAACCTTATGTTTAAACATATATGATGTTATGTTAGATATGTCCCAGAAATACCGCTAATATGACGAAGTTAGAATGTTTTTCCGGCTCCCAAGAGTGAAAGAATCGTTAGGCTGGGATTGATCTTGATCGGGCCTACGTTTGGTAGTTTAAACACTGTGAGGTGCTTGTTATATTATAGGGCGTTCTCGCTTCGTATATGCATTCACTTCGGGACTGTTGATTTCAATTTAAGCCTTCACTTGATTTCAATTTGCTCCCAAGTTCTCCCTTCCCGGTCGATACTTTACCTGTCAATACTAAAATCTCGTTAGCTTATAGATTATGCCTACAAATAAAAATCTAATCAATAAATCAAATCAGATAAATTAATTTCCAATCCAAATTCTTAAAAACCTAAAATCTAAATTTAAAAAAAAAAATTTACCATATTAATATCCATACTAGGTTCAAAGAAACAAATAAACCGAGTTCACATCAGAAGTGAGTGTTTAAATAACCATCTAACCATTAGTCCCAAGGCCCAGGAAAAAATTGAAAAGCCACCCAAACCTGGCATCCAACTTGCATCCAGCTTAACCATGCCATATTAAACACGAATGTGTTAATTGAAAGGCAAAACAAACGTGCATCCAGATTAAACACAGATGCGTTAATTTAAAGGTTCTTTAATTTAAAGGCAGGCCAAACGTGCATCCAGCTTAACCATGAATGCGTTAATTTAAAGGTGCATTAATTGAAAGGAAGGCCAAACGTGCATCCATCTTAACCATGCCACCTTAGCCACGGATGTATTAACTTAAAGGTAGGCCAAACATGGTATCGATCATTACCACACCAACACTCTTCACATTCATAAAAATGTGGCCACCGTTATTCATAGAATTAATCCAAGCAAAAGATTTAAGTGTGGCAATGAACCATTTTATACATTAATATTTGCTCAAGAGTTAAACGTGGCAATTAGTGGTAAGGGCATTAATTTATTAATATTATTAATTAAATGTGAAAAAGTAAACAAGGAAAACTTATGAATTCATAAATGTAAGGAAGTTATGAAATTAAATCTTATTCATTGATTTGGAGTGACAAGAATAATATGCTAGCATCTTTAAGTGTTGGCCACAAGATATGAATTTGTAATTAAAAGGTTCATTAAATCATCGATTCTAATAGGGGGACGCCTATCAACATAATTACGACATTGGCATGATCTCATCTCCTCTCATGAGAGATTTGGGCCGAGTGTTGGAGTCTACTATGATACCAACATACAAAAGTATATATCATATGTTTTTCTCAAAACCATAATAAATTCATGGGGAAATTTCTCCACCACAAACACATAAATAGAGTGTGAAAGTTGGAGAAGATCTCTCACAACCAATTAGATCTAACAAATCCAAACCAACTCTAAAATAAGCATGTAAGAATTAATTCTAACACTTACATAGTAAGATATTCAAATAAGAGATGCTTCATATGCTTAACACTTACATAGTGAGATATTAGAATAAGAAATGCTTCCTATGTTTGAGTGGTTATAAGATTTTAAATCAATTATGAGTTTTTTTTTTTTTTATAATGAAATTTGTAGAATTAGTAAATTGAATGGGAATTACCAAATGAGAATAATAATGTCTATTGTTTAAGTTTTACAATTGATTTTGGGTCCTCCAAACTCCACAAGTATAAGTGTACCTGACCAATGGATATACATTGAAAGATAGAGTGGAATAGTATACTCCTTACAAAGTAACTCCACATCTACAGCTAGAGTGAGTATTCCTACACACCATAAACCCATGAGGTGGTATAGCTCATGCCCTCTTTCAAGTTATTGTTGGGTAAAGGTGATGTCATTTGTCTTAAGTAGTTAGTGCGAATTTCTTTGAACTCCACACTCATAAGATCAGTTCAAGTGTTTCATTTGTTCGGTGGGAGGAACACAATTTCCCCCTTATTAAGGGAGGAACAAAATTTCCCCCTTATTATCACTCTAGTAATTGAGCACCATAGGGTGGTCATTAATATTATCAAAGATTAAAGATAGATATTATTTCATTGCTTATAGTATTGTTTGGATGTTCAATTAATTGTTTGATTACAAATATTTGAGTCACTTACCATGATTAGGGAAAAAAGAAACCCTAATTTATGATAGTTGTGCATTTTCATAATTAGATGGAATTGTTCATTAATACTACCAAAGGTTAAAGGTAGATATTATTTCATTACTTATCATATTGTTTGGATGTTCAATTAATTATTTGATTACAAATATTTGAGTCAAAAGAAACCCCAATTTATGAGAGTTGTGCATTTTCATAATTAGATGGAATTGAAATATTTTATGTGGATTAACCATTCAACATTACACACATTATTCTCATGGAAAAAAAATTGTTATAATTATTTTTTTATCAATTTAGTTGAGTTGTGCATTTTCATAATTAGATGGAATTGTTCATTAATACTACCACAGGTTAAAGGTAGATATCATTTCATTGCTCATAATATTGTTTGGATGTTCAATTAATTGATTACAAATATTTGAGTCACTTATCTTGATAAGGGAAAAAAGAAACCCCAATTTATGAGAGTTGTGAATTTTGATAATTAGATGAAATTGAAAGATTTTATGTGGATTAACCATTCAATATTACATACATTATTCTCATGGAAAAAATGTGTGATAATTATTTATTTTATCAATTTAGTTAACTATTTATTTTTCTTTTATTTTTCTTTTTTTTGGTCCCTTGTGTCTATTGTTCTCTATTGAACAAATTAACTTAATATGCATTAATATGATGATACTTGTGAATATCCATACATTTAATGACCATACTTGTGGATATCCATACATTTATTTAGTAGTAATATAATTTTCTTTCAACAATTTTAATTTCAATTTGGTAGACAAAACACCTTTAAATAAATACAATATTAATTATTAAAATTGAAATATTAATTATTAAAATTGGGACTTCTAATAGAGTGTTTGAACCATTTTTTTACCACAGAACTCTAAACAAATTATAAACCATTTTTGTATACCTCTTGTTAAAATGCGTGGATTATTATTTGATTCGGTAAAATGCATGGTTTATAAACCAAATTATAAACTATTTTTTGTATATCTCTTGTTAAAATGTGTGGCTTATTATTTGATTTGATAAAATTCATGGTTTATTATTTGATTCTAGTGAGAAAATATTTTTTTCCTTTTTGCTCTAACTCGATGCAACTACAAACAAACTGTTCATTCATCAAGCAGTATACAAATAACCCAACATTATACAAAGAACACAAGCATCTAAACCATTCGAAATGAAGCTCATTACAAAGTGTTGAATGTGTCCAAATTGATCGCAAATTCGGTGAATGTGTCCAAATTGACCAAAAATTATATTAACTTGTTATTGGAGACAAAATCATCCACAACCAACAACCGTTTCAAGAGATCTCCTTTAGTAACCTTAGATTGGGATTCAACATAGTCTAGTTTTTTCTTCAACATAATCAGAATGAAAGCAGAATTTTGAACTCTATGGACAAAAACAAGAACGCGCATACATCAAAAAGCCTACCAGAACCATAAACCCAATTTGAATGCTCCAACAAAACGATAATGAGTCCAACAGCCATATATATATATATATATATATATTGCAGAATCATATTGGGCTTTGGGCATTATGGCTTCACCAAGGCACCTAACCCATGCTTTAATAAACAAAGAGAAACCTCAACTATTTTACCCAAAATTCTAAGAGACGCCAATGTTGAGAGTTGCCACCATGCACCGAGGCAACCAAATCGCGACCTGGAGGGACAAAGAATGTTCTCTCGGATCTACAACGTATAGGGAAACTGTGCGTGGTGTAGTGACAAATACTGGGCGCCAAAATACTTCATCGTTGAAAACTCAGGACGTACCGCACAGTGCATAGACTGTACGATTGAATTCACACTGTGATAAGACACTTAATGAACGATTTTGTGATACATATACAAACAAAATGATATACTTAGAAAATAAACTCAGAAATACACGTGAGTATGAAAAAACTCAAAATACTTGATATATATTAAGCTTCAGCTTTGTGCGCTAATACAAAATACAATACTGAGTCGAGCTTTGGCTCCAATGAATTCTTTTATTTCTGCAACTTACAATCACACACATAGAGTGTGTGCTCTTAGACTTATTCGACGACCTTTTGTTGTTGTTGTTTCTTCTCTACTCTGTGTATATCGCTCTCTACCTGCATCTCGACTAACTAAAGACTCAGACATATATAGATAATAATGAGACTTCATGTAGAAGTGTAACATCCCGCTATTATGAACACATGCTATGGACTTATTCTTTGAGGACACTTATGTGCAAGTTATCTGGTTATAGTACATGGTTATTGTTTCGCTTATGGATTCTTATGATGATGTGTATGGATTATGATTTTATGTTAATTTTTATATGTGTATTGACATATGTTATTGACGAGTTTCCCGGAGTGTGCAGGACACTTGACAGATTGTGGATGCCGAGGGAATCAATAGACCACCTTGGACTCTGGATTGAGTCAAGGAGTGGATTGTATTGCTTTAAGTATTTCATTTATGCATATGTTACATATGATCAATTATAGTATCATTTTGTATATGGATTGTTGACAGAGTTTCTCTAATGGATGTAGGTTGACGATTGCTTGTTAATCTGACTCACATAAGGAGTAAAGGGGCGATGCACATAGACCAGATATTGAGGGAGAGGTATGGCAGAGTCCATGTCACAGCCTACTAGCACTCCCACAATGGCTCGAATTGTAGGTTGATGATTACCTAGTTCGAGAGGTCCACAATGTCGTTAGGGCAGATTGAGAGAGTCAATCATGAATATTTTAAGGGTTGCACAATAAGGTAGGGTTCTTATTCCTTAGAAGTCATTAGTCTCTCACAAGTTCGCCTGAATGGAGCGTTGACTCGAGAGGTTGGACAACTACAAAAACCAGTCAAAGGCAAGTGAAACCCTTGGAGCACGGAGTGCGTCTTGAAGTGCACATCGCATAAATAAAATTTGAGTCAATGAATATAGGGGACCTAGAAAACCCTGAGTGAATAATTAACCCTTGTAAAATCTTGATCACTGCCAAATTAATTAATTAATAAATAAATTAAAGAATGAATTTATTAATTGTAAACCCCAAATGAAGTCTAAGCCTATTCAACTTTAATCCTAATCCTAAGTTCTTGTAGTAAGCTAACACTAAATTATAAACTAATTTAAATAAATTAAATGAAAAGGGAATGAAGTAAAATAAGTCAAGAATATAAAAGGGGGTGAATTACATTTAAACATTGACTTAAGGCACATGTGTGCAAGAAAATGTAAAAAGGAGGTATTTTTTAATAAGAAATAAATAAAGATGAAAGAATGTGTACACATAGAAAGATATCTAGAGTCTAGTTAACACTAGTCTAACAAGAGGAAGATTCCTATTTTAACTCAACTCAGATTTAATAAGGCGTCAGTAATTAATTGGAAATAAGTGGAATAAAGAGACAACTAGGAGTGATTTAAGGAGCGTTTTTAGGAAGGGAGAGTGAAATTGACTTTTATTAAAATAAATTGTGGAATTACTTGTGCAACTTGGGGGGGAGGATTACAAGTGTAAGGGGGAAATAGTTATAAATTATTTATTTAAAAAGTAATTTAATTGTGAAAGTGGGTAAGTGTCATGGATAAATTCTATAAAACAAATGGCGTAGATGAGAAATGGATCACACTGGTTATGGGTAAGATTACGCTGTAGAATTTTTGACTAGTTTTACTTGTAACAATTGGGATACCCAGTTTAAGAGAGAGAGGTGGCTCTACCTTGCGAGGCGAGTTGGGAGCTAGAGGATTTATGGTTGTGTGTGTGTGTGGCTCCTTTGCGACTAGAGGGGATAAGGGGGATGTGTAGTACCCCTAGCGTTGGTTACGATATTTCTTATGTAAGTTGGATATAATAGTTTGGTTTACATATACATAGAGTTTTATTGCAAAAACTGTATTAAATTATGAATGTTAAATTTTGTGAGTTCAATGGATGGTTGTGAGATGTGGAATGGATATTTTTAAAAATGCTACCAACTAAATTCTAACCAATGTATGGAAATGTAATCGATGTTATCCCTTTTTAATTCATTGTTTTTTATTGATACCTCGTTGCGTTGAACCTAATTACTTACTATTCAATCACTGCTTGCTTGATCCCTAAACTTTTTCTTGTAGATTGGATCAACCACCAACACCTCTGCGTTTTTACAATGATCCTACCTTGTGATTCTTCCTGGAGTTTTCTCTATGTTTTAACATGATCCTACCTTTCTTTTCTTCCTAGTGTTTTCTCTATGTTTTAACATGATCCTACCTTGCTATTCTTCCTGGAGTATTCTCTGCATTTTCCATCAAAACCGTGCAGTGTTCTTTCCTTGATTATACCCAATGATTATCATAGACTTAATATGCGGTTTGCTTGGATTCCACTCAGCTATTGATTTACCTACTCTGCATTTTTTTTTTCTTGGGATATGCCCTGCGAATGTCATAACTTAAGTTGTAATTTGCTTGGGTTTTCACTCAACTATTTCAATACTTACTCTGCATTTTCTTTCATGGAATATTCCCAACGAATATCAAAATTAAGTTGTGATTTGCTTGTTTTGTCACTCAGCTATTTCAATACTTACTTTGTGTTTTCTTTGCCTACAATATGCCAAGCGAAAATCATAACTTAAGATGTGATTTTCTTGGGTTTTCACTCAACTATTCAATACTTACTCTGTGTTTTCTTTGCCTGGAATATGCCCATAAAATCTCATAACTTATGTCGTGATTTGCGTGGATATTCACTCAACCATTCATTACTTACTCTGTGCTTTCCTTTGCCTAGAATATGCCCAACGAATCTCATAACTTAAGATGCAATTTGATTGGGTTTATACTCATCTATTCATTACTTACTCTGCAGTTTCTTTTGCCTAGAATATGCTCAACGAATATCATAACTTAAGATGTTCTTTGCGTGGGTGTTCACTCAACGATTTCATTACTTACTCTATGTTTTTTGTTGGCTGGAATATGCCTAATGATTCCCATAAACTTAAGCCAACTTCGTATAGTTTGTATATAGATATGAAAGGGGTGAGATTTCCTTAGAGTTTGTCCAATAGGTTGTTGACCCCTTTGTCTATTCGATATGCAAGGAACAAGGCCTTGAGTTAAAATTGAAATTAAGTTAGGAATGAAATATTATATCTATGGCCTTAATAGATTGTTCTTCTTAATTTTAATTTAGGGTTTGGAATATTGGTGCAACTCTAGGGATATGACCTTCCTTAAATTCTCTTAGATTGACGCGCAAGCACCTTAAATCATTCATTTGTTTTTATGAACGATCTTGCTAAGGTTTTAAGAGATACTCAAGTAGTAGTGAATTCTCAAGCATTACGTAAAGAAGATTGACTTCCTTATGGTTTCTTAAGACGATCATTGAATCATCCTCACATATTTTAAATTTTGGATAGCCTACTACTGCCTGGAATAAATTTTAATATTGCCTTCTGAGGGAGGCTACTTATACTCATTTAGTTATCTTTTAAATATCGAGAAGAATTATTATAAATAAGTAAACCCTTCATTAATACAATAATTGGATATGAAACAAAATTGATGATTTCTCGTGCGGCATGAATTTAACGCGATGTATGATTGGTTATGTAATTTTCTTACTCTTGCGCCATGAAAATAAAGTTGATGATTACTCTTGTGCTATGAATTTAATGTGATGTATGATTAGTTATATGATTAGATTACTTTTTCACCATGAACAAGATTGATCATTTCTCTTGCACGATGAATCTAACACAGTGTATGATTGGATATGTAATTTGATTACTATTACACAATGAAAATAAAGTTAATGATTACTATTACGCCATGACAATAAAATTGATGATTACTCTTATGCCATGAAATTAAAATTGATGTATGATGGATTAAGTAATTGGATTCTCTTGTGCCATTAAGATGATGTTGATGTAAGATTGATTAAGTAATTAGATTTATTTGCACTGTGAAATTACTGTTGATATATGACTGATAATCTAGTCTAGAGTTATGAGTTGTGATTTATTAAATGGATTTAGATACCTCCTTGGTCCTCAAAATAGTCTCCATCCCTGAGACCTTAAGTGGTCAAAATCAATCATATGAATCCTTGGCTTTATCATTGCTTATGTGTCTTAGAGGTACTATCCATGCAAGATAGGTTGGGCAAGTAATATTTTATATTTAATGATGTGGTTGATCATTATTTATGTATCTGCATCAGTTGATTTTGATGTATTGAGCTACGTCGTTATCTATTTTTATGTTTGATCATGTGTCACTTTTATTCATGCCAATGCATTGTCTTTGTGTCGTTATTGATTTTGATGATGTGTCACTTGTAATGTTATTAATTTATGTTGTGATGATTTAAATTCCTTATGAAAAGAAAAAAAATCATTTACCTTTTATGCATCACTATTACATATGGTATCAGAGTGGGTTCAACCCTGCGACTTGGGATCATTATACCTTCCACTCTATTAAACATTTGATTAATAACTTATCTCTAATTTAAATTGAAATGTGTCCTTCCATGTAATCATGGTTATAGGGAATCATTGAGGTAGACGATGTGGGGCTAGGGGAGGAGGTGTGACTCCTAATGTAGCATCCACGCCAGAGGGGTTGAACCCCCAAGGAGAAGAAAAAGTCATTGCGAAGGAGAAGATTGTTGTGGGGGATGTGGTTGGCTTGATGAGATTATTTTAGAGGATGTGAGAGGCCTTGATTAATTGAATAGATAGAGATGAGGCCATGGTGCCTGTACCTAATGAGGGTTCACAACGCACTCTAGTTGGCAGTGGTAGCATTCCTAGAGAACTCAAGAAGGTTAAGTTTCCTGAGTTCATGGGTGCCATGGATGGCTCAACCACCGAGGCATGTTTGGAGAACATGGCAATGTGATTCACACTTCACGACTACACCTCCAACATGAAAGTCTGCATGGATGTCTTTCAGTTAAAGGGGAGTGCTCTTATTTGGTGGATGAGCCTCCTAACCCAGGTAGACGTGATTGTCGAATATGTGTCATGGGAACTGTTCTAGGAGTAGTTCCAGGAGAGGTATTTATCAGAGGAATTCACTGAGTTCCATCTCAATGATTTCAATGCTTTATGAAAGGGTGGTCATATGGTGCTTGAGTATGATGCCCGATTCATGGAGCTTCTTAGGTACGCTAAACATCTGAACATTGAGAAGATAAAGGTCAAAAGGTTTGTGTTTGGCCTTAAATTCAACATTCGTGTGAAGGTGAGGATCCAAATTCCTCATACATTTCATGATACAATCCAAAAGGCCCTCATAGATGAGGAAGAGTTGAACAATGGGGGTCGGGGTAGGACTCCTGCAAGACCGACTGGACAAACAAAATCAAGTGTGCATCAACATCAGAAACCATCTAGGAAGACATAAAGATATCGATATACATCGAGAGGATCCACGTTCACGACACCATGATGAATGAATCCTCAATATAGGACTACCTACAAAGGACCAAAAAATTAGTAGTAGTGTCGCTTGCAGTACCAACAGTTTAGGCATGTTCAATAGAAAAGACCAAGATCTCATGATGGTAGGCCAACAACTTCTACTTTGGGGACCAAGAGTACTGGACCGAAGACTGGATGATGGAAATGTGGAGAGACACATTACCAACGAGACTGACCCATTGAGAAGGCTAGAGTATCTGGATCAACATGACACGCTACAGTTGGAGTTTTGGGAAAGGCCCATAGAATTCATGCTGCGGTGAATAACTGCTAGGCCGACCACCAGTCCACTATGGACGAGACATCAGGTACCATCGTCGACCCAAATTTTAGTATTTTGATAGATCCAGGTGTTATAGAGGGATTTATTTATGGTGTAGAGATAAAAATAATTAAGGTAAAGGCAGTCTAGTAGGACCAATTTAGATATGTAGAAATGGCTTCGGGTGCCAAACAAAAGGTTGGAGGAAAGATTGCAGACCGTTCCATTAACTTGGGATATTTTGTAATGAATTTCAACCTATATGTCACGATATTACGATATTATGACATCACGATCGATATGGACTGGTTGGAATCACATGATGCGATACTCAACTGTAAAACAAAACGGTTGAGTTTGACCGATGATGAGGGACGAAGAAGAGTGATCGTAGGAAGAAACCAGGGAGTGTCCTTGACGTTCATTTCTTCCCTATAGCTACAGAAGATCTTGCACAAAGGATGTAAGTTATATGCAATATTAGCACTAAATGACAAGGGCAAGGTGGTAGGATTAGAAAACCTTCTGGTAGTATGACATTTTCATGACGTGTTTCCAGAAGAGTTACCAAGTTTTCCGCCCAAAATAGAAATGGAATTTACAATCGACTTAAAACCTAGAACTAAACCGATAGAAAGAGTACCTTATCAGATGTAAATGCTTGATTTACAAGAGTTGAAAATGAAACTAAGGGAGTTGTTGGACGTGGGACTTATACGTCCAAGTGTGTCACCTTGGGGTGCACCTGTTATTTTCATAAGAAAGAAAGATGGGTCTTGGAGAATCTGTATTTACTACTAGTAATTGAACAAGGCAACGATCAAGAACCAGTATCCATTGCCAAGAACAGATGATTTATTTGACCAAATGAAAGGCGCAACAATGTTTTCAAAGATCGACATGATATCAGGATATCACCAGTTATGGATTAAAGAGGAAGACATTCATAAGAACACATTCAAGATGAGGTTCGAACATTAGAAGTTTAAAATTTTACCGTTTGGACTAACAAACGCCCCGGGGGTATTCATGACATTGATGAATGGGGTGTTCTGTGACTACTTGGAAAAGTTTTTTCAAGTATTCATTGATGACATATTGATATATTCTTGAACGACGGAAGAATACGACGAACATTTAATCTTAGTACTACAGTGTTTACGAGAAAACAAATTATACGGGAAATAGTCGAAATGTTCCTTCTACCAATCAAAGATTCATTACTTAGGGCATGTTATATCTGATGAAGGAATCATTGTGGATCAAACAAAGGTAGAGGCTATTATGGAATGGCATGCATCGAAAAACATACCAGAAGTACACAACTTTATGGGTTTAGTAGGATATCACCGACGGTGTGTCAAAGGTTTTTCGAAGATAGAAAATCCGATCATGGAATTGCAGAAGAAAAACAAGACGTTTTTATGGAATGAGAATTGCACAAAATCATTTAAAGGGATCAAGGGGATTTTGACAATATTACCCATACTAAAATTCTCCGACATGGAAAGGAATTCATGGTATGCACATATGCACCCAAGGAAGGCTTAGGCAGAGTCTTGATGAAAGATGGTCGAGTGATCACTTACATATGAAGGAAATTAAGAAATCATGAGGAGAACTATGCAACGCTTGATTTGGAGTTATTGGCCATTGTTTATGCCGTGAGAGTGTGGAGACAATATCTGATAGGATGAAATTTCGAACTAGAAATAGATCATTGTGCATTGCAGCACATATTTACGCAGAGTGACTTGAATGCGCAACAAAGGCGTTGGTCAGAATTGATTAGCAAGTACAATTTTGAGATTACTTACATAAAAGGAGTAGTGAATAGAGTGGCAGATGTGTTGAGTCAAAGACCGCACATATTATTTGTGATACCTCTTCAAACTAATCTTCGAGAAAAGATTTTAACTACACATTTTGACGATGACTCGTATAAAGAAGTTAAGGAAAATATCAGACAAGACACCATGATGGTACCAAAGTTTGAAGGATATGCATTGGACAACAACGGATTGATGAGGTATAATAATTAGATTTATGTACCTCCTAATGACAAATTAAAAAGTTTGATCTTAAGAGAATCTCATAGAGAAATGTACATGGCTCATCTAGGAGTTACTAAGATGAGGGCACACCTTAAGACTTTATTATTTTGGAAATAAATGAAGTCCTACATAGTTATCTATGTGGCAAGATGTTTAGAATGTTAACAAGTGAATGTCAAACATAAACATTCGGTAGGATTACTACAACCACACATTGTTAAGGAATCGAAATGGGAGGTCATTTTGATGGAATTTATTGTTGTATTTCCACTGACGTAAAGGGGTCATGACTCAATTTTAGTGGTAGTTGACACTGTGATGAAGAGTGTGCATTTAATTCCTGCGCGTACGACATATCAGGAACAAGACATAGCTAGAGTTTTTATCATCAATATTGTAAGTTTACATGGTGTACTGAGAAGGATCATATTAAATCAAGGATTGGTGTTTACATGATGATTTTGGACTAGTTTCCAAGAGGCCTCGGGAACACAACTTAACATCAGTACAACATATCACCCTGAGACTAACGGTAAAAAAAAAATAATGAACCAAATTTTGGAAGATATGTTGTGTATGTATGTGATGGACCAACAGAAGATTGGGAAGAGTTCTTTCCACTGGTATAGTTTGTGTACAACAACAACTATCAATGTACCATTAAGATGACACCGTTTGAGTTTCTTTACGAACGACTGTGTTGGACAGCATTGAGTTGGGATCAACTTTAGGATAGGGTCTTGGTCGGACCAAAAGTGATCCAAGAAATGGAAGAACAAATGAAAATGATAAGACAAGGGATTAAAGAAGCGCAAGATCAACAAAAGAGTTATGTTGATGTGCATCACGTTGACTGGCATTATGAAGTTGGTGACCGTGTTTTCCTGTGGGTGAAACCGTTCAAGAGTTCGATCAAGTTTGGGAAGGGAGATAAACTCTCTCCTAGGTATGTGGGGACTTTTGAAGTTGTGGAAAAGAAAGGACCCATGGCTTATTGACTAGCCTTTCTTGATTCTTTGAGGCATATGCACAATGTTTTTCATGTATTTGTTTTGAGATATTATGTTAGTGATCCTACACATGTGAATGAAAAGAGTTATTTGCAAGTTTCATATGAGGGTGCACTCATGGTGCAACCAATCTTCATTCTAAACCATTGCATTCAAGAACTACGACATCGAACAATTGATCAGTTCACGGTCCAATGGGGCCATTATAGTCCAGACTCGGCTACTTGGGAGGACTCATATCATATCCGCCAACAGTTCGCCTAGTTATTTGATAGATTAGATATAAATCTTGTCAGATACTTTTATTATTTCATTTTATATATTGTACAACTTCAGGATGAAGTTTAAAACAAGAGGTGTATGTAACATCCCTCTCTTGGGAGCACATGCTATTGACTTTTTCTTTAAGGACACTTGCGTGCAAATGATCCGGTTATAGTACATGGTTATTTTTTTGCTTATGGATTCTTATGATGATGTTGATGGATTATGATTTTATGTTAATTTTTATATGCCTATTTACAGATGCTATTGACGAGTTTCCTTGAGTGTGCAGGACACTTGATGGATTGTGGATGCCGAGGGCATCAATGGACCACCTTCGACTCCAGATTGAGTAAGTATTTCATTTATGCATATGTGACATATGATCGATTATAGTATTATTTTGTATATGGATCGTTGACAATGTTTCATTGATGGATGCAGGTTCACAATTGCTTGCTAATACGACTCACATACAGAGTAAAGGGACCATGCACATAGACCAGATATTGAGGGAGAGGTGTGGCAGAGTTGTTGTCATATCCTACTAGCACTCCCTCCGTGGCTCGAATTGTAGGTTAACGATTACCTATTTCAATAGGACCACGATGTCGTGAGGGTAGACTCAGAAAGTCACTCACAAAGATTTCTAAGGGGCGTGCAATAAGGCATGTTTCTTATTCCTTAGAATCCCTTAGTCTCTCACAAGATCAATTGAATGTAGTGTTGAATATAGAGGTTGGACAACTACCAAAACCATTCATAGGAAAGTGGCACCCTTGAAGCATAGAGTGTGTCTTGAAGGGCACATCACATAAATAAAATTTGAGTCAATGAATCTAGGTGGACTAGAAAACTTTGAGTGAATAATTAAACCTTTTAAAATCTTGAGAATTGTCGGATTAATTAATTAATAAATTAATTAAAGAATGAATTTAGTAATTGTAAACTGCAAATGAAGTCTAAGCCTATTCAACTTTAATCCTAAGCCTAAGTTATTGTAGGAAGATAACACTAAATTATTAACTAATTTAAATAAATTAAATGAAAAGGGAATGGCGTAAAATAAGTTAAGAATATAAAAGGGGGTGAATTATATTTAAATATTGACATAAGGCACATGTGTGCAAGAAAATGTAAAAATATGGTTTTTAAAATAAGAAAGAAATAAAGATGAGAGAATGTGTACGCATAGAAAGGTATCTAGAGTCTAGTTAACACTAGTCTAACTGGAAGAATATTCATATTTTAACTCAAATCATATTTAGTAACGCGTCAATCATAAATTGGAAATAAGTAGAATAAAGAGACAACTATGAGTGATTTAAGGAGCTCTTTTAGGAAGGGTGAGAGAAATAAACTTTTATTAAAATAAATTGTGGAATTACTTGTGCAACTTGGGGGACAGGATGACAAGTGTAAGGGATAAATAATTCTAAATTATTTAATTAAAAAGAGAATCAATTGTGAAAGTGGGGATCTATCATGGATAAATTCTATAAAACAAATCACCTAGAGGAGAAATGGATCACTCTGGTTATGGGTAAGGTTATGCTGCATAATTTTTGACTGGTTTTACTTGTGAAACTTGGGATACCCATCCTGAGAGAGAGTGGTGGATTTACCTTGTGAGGTGATATGGGAGCTAGAGGATTTATGGTTGTGTGTGTGCATGGCCCCTTTGTCGCTCTGGGGGATCAGGGGGAAGAAGAGTACCCATAGCATTGGCAGGGAGGTACTGGTGAAGTGTGACATCCCCCAAAAAATGAAGTATTTTCGAAAGTCAAAATTTGCTAGAAAAACTATTTTGTTTTTAGTAAATTCGAATTTGGAAAATTTCTGCCATTTATGGCAATTCCAAATTTCAAATTTGATAAATTGTAATTAATTATTATGAGTGTTGGATAGAGACCTGATCTGACCCAACTAACTATTTGACTATGACACTTGTATGTAAACATAATATTGTTTTATTTATTGGAAGAGGACAAACGGAACAACCATGTTAAATTTAGCTGACCATGTCTCCATGAGAGGGGAACATGTTGGAAATACCTCTGGGCTGATTTTTACAAGTGGGAAATCAAGGATTTGGCCATTGGCAGCCCCTGAAAATAAGGGATTTGGAAAGGTGCGAAAATTCCAAAGGGAGGGAAAAGACCTAGGCAAAAAAAAAATGACTTTGCATATATAGCATATGAGAGGAGGTAGGACACTGCCAAGTATGCTTGCGAAAAAGGATTACCTCTTGTTGTTATGAAAACTCATTGTTGAGTGTGAGGAAAGAATAATTTTTTATGAAGTTGAACAACATTTCTGAGGAGGAGTTCCAAGTTAAGCCTCATGGATTCATGGTCAGGCTAGGGCGTGAATAGGACAAGTGAATTGGTTTCCTTGTTCTACGGTTGGGAGGAACGTGGTTGTTCCCTTTGTCTTACCGCGAACTGGTTCAGATATGTTTTTTTCTCCTATGCTTGAATGATTATATATGCCTGTTGTAATGCATCTGTTTGTGTTAAAAGTGAAATATTTTTCATGGATAAAATATGTTCGTCTATATGAATTTTATAACAGATAACCAAATTCTGGAATTGTCTCCTCTGTAATTGAATCTCTAGGCGGAACTATGTATATATATAGATCTATTTTTAGTTGGTACTTTTCATAGGCATTATTGATTAAATGAAAATGGAATGACTACAACAGACACTCACTTATGCAGAGATTTGATGTCATATTATGTAAGCAAACAAATTATTTCAACAGAAAATCAACTACAGGTCATGATGATTTATTTACTCGAAATTATTATCTGACTTAGATATATGAGAAATGTTTTGCTATTTAATTCTCAAGGGAAATGTGACTGTAGTTTTATGAATCTTACTCCATCAATTATGTTAAGAGCCTGTTGCCAGTTTGATACATGTTGTACATTGATTTCCTGTTAGTAATCACCCTTTGGAGATAAATATGGCTATGTCGAAACCTCTCATACCTGTATTGCACACATATATGGAATCCTGTGGGTATTTGAGAGTAATTCTCTACCTGATTGAAACTACTATTGTAAATGGTTACATAGTAGTAGGAAATAACTATGCATACAAGTACATAAGCATATAGATATACACGTATTGGAATAATTCTAAAAATTGTAAGATTTTGTGATAGGGAAAGGCTACAAATATATATATATATATATATATCAGAAATTATTATGGCAGTTCAAACAACGGTTAAATATAATTGTCCATACTTTAAGTTCTGCAATCTAACTTCGAACAAATTTAAAACTTGTCAAGAATATATGGTTATATATAACTAAATGCTAGAGGTGCGAGGGCCGATAAATTCTAAATATAACTATTATAGAACCCGAGACTGGGTTTACACATATCCGATAAATTCGCAAACCTTGATATTAAAATTTATAAGTCGCTCAAGAAATGGTACCGTACTGATAGCAATATTTTTCATACGGAAACAATTCTTTTAGTAAACGAGACTATCAATCTATTCTGGACATTAACTAAAGATCGAATGTATAGAAGAAATTATACACATCCAAAAATTACAGTAAGAAATCTACAAAACCACAATGTTCATCAGAACCCTTTGAAATTAGGGAAAAACCATTATGATAGACACCGTGGCATTAAGTATTATCAACTGAAATGTCTGTGCAATAAAATCGATTCACAGAGTATAAAGTTCAAGATTATAAAGTATTTTCTTTTATACAATGCATAACTGAAATACAGATTATTTGCTAATAGCCATGACAACAAAATTACAGAGTTAGTCTAAGACTAGAGTGGGGAAAAGGTTTGAATAAAGGCACCCGACAATCATTTATTTTTTTCAAAAGAGTCCTATGTAGTAATTTTTACAGATAGCAGTCGTGCTAGGAAGTCAAGAAAATTATTACATAGCTTGACCAAACTCAAATTGAACATGGACCTATATACAAGAGGGGTTACACTTCATCCTAACAATACTGAGGGCGAAACAGAACTAATTGAAAACGGAAAATTGGATGGATCCACAAGCCATTTTCCTAGCACCTGTAGAGTTAAAACTGAGAGGATATGGGCTTGGAACTCGAATACCTTTTGTGCCAAGAACAGGGGAAGTTATCTGAAACTTGCGTAGAATGAAGACCTGCAAAATTATACCCTATAATTAGTACCATAATATGAAAGAAAGGTAAAAGGAACGGTAGCAGAATGGTGATTGTTCACAATCAGGGTATGCTTGATTGATACTCAACTTTCGTTTGGCAGGCTTGTTCTCTTCCTATGTTAACCACATCTCCCTCTGTCTGGATATACGCCAGGCCGAGGGTGGATGGTGATTTAACCCCTTATGGGTACCCTCGCATCAACAGGGCCCATTGTTAGTGCTCATACAAATCCTTGGAAACGAAACAAAACCAACAATGAGGAAATTTTTACACAACAATTGATGATTTTAATGGAATGTATTAATCCATAGTATCAAGTCCTTATAATTCATAAATGGTATAAGACATATTGTGTGCAAAAATGGTATAAACTTTATAACTAAACTAAAACTACACAAAGCCGTCTGGAACCAAATTTCATAGAGTAGTGTTAAGGCGAGAAACGATACCGAGATGTCCCAGCTTTTGAATCCAATTTACTAGACCATGATAAATACAATAACTATTATAAGTAAGGATCAGAATGAACCGTAGGATAGCATCATTGGACTGCTCAACAATGGCGGTAGTATCAATTCATTTCGATACCAACCATAACTCTAGATTTAGATAATTTAAGACAAGAAAAATAATAAGCTAAGACTATTTAGGACTTTCCACCCAATCGTACAATAGTCGACTCGAGTCCCGGAGTAGGTTACTAGAGGGTTCGTAAGGAACCCCGTTATCAGCAGAGCTATGAAAACCTATACCCCGAAGTATGGACAAATGAAGAATGGATTACCTTCCCTCTAAGAAAAGAAAGGGGAAACATCGATTACTTCAAAGGGACTCATTTACCCAAGAATGTGATGACTACAGAATTATTACAGAGAAGCAATAATAGGATAAGGGTTCAACAAAAAGAAAGAAAACATAACAACAGTTGCAGGACGATTATAACATAACTATACTGACTCTCCCGAATTTCTCCACCTAAGTAACTCAACTATGTTATTATGGTTAAGGAAGACTTACCAGGGAATTGGTCCACGCCATTAGATGCATCGATGGAATGACCTCCATAACAACAGTTTTTGCCGCTAAGAAACGATACGCAAAGCCCCTTCACAGAAATCAATAATGCAAAACTGTAAGCCCATGAAACCCTAAGTGGAACTTTCTTTTCTCAGATTAAATGTGAAGGGTACAAAGGGCGGTTAGCCATGTGATATGGGCAGAATTGGTGTGACATGTTTGTTGAAAATCCAGGTGAGTTTCCATGTAACTTACGCTCACAGGATTGCCTTTAATGGTGGGTACGGAGTCTTAACTACTTCTGACAGTGGACCTTTCATTTCCTTAAATAATGTCATGATTAGACCCCCTCCTTGGCTCAACAAGAGTCAAATCTCGTTTCAAATTTGTGGTGTTAGCTTTAACTAGCAGTCTGACCAAGTTAAATCTTCGTTGGAACACCTTAAGTAGGGGTAACGAGAGTTAACATAACCCTCATTTATCAAAGTTCCTTTGATATTGGAATAGAACATTCACTACGATCACGCTCATGGATTTATAGATGGAATTTAAATATTGTGTCCGAAGAGTAATTTACTTAAGTGTACATGTGCAAAAATTAGAGATCTCATGTTAAAGAATGAGAGATAACATAAGTCCTTATGTTAAAGAGTGAATTGTAACATTGAAATTTGAGTTTGAATATTATCTGCATATACCTATAGATACATATAAGTAAAGAGAATGAAGGCAGAAGGAAATTGCTAGAACCTTGGAAGTTTACCCTTATAATATTTTCTATTAGAAGTGAGTTAAGATGATGTAGCTATAACATTTGTAGTATGTCGGGCTTAGGATTTATACCTCTGTTTTTTTATAACAAGAGTTGGTTAGGATCTTTCCTTCTACCAAGAAATCTTTGTAAACGAAATTTGAAGAGTTTATGATCATAAAAGTTTTTTTTTTGTATGGTAAATTCGAGGTTTATTACATATGGTATCATAGAAAAGTTTACAACACTAGACCTAAATAGGGCCACTGTAGTTTCTTTATATATATTCGATTTAATAAAAACTAATAAACCTTTTTTTTACAAACAGAAAACCCTTTCTTTTTTGTGTGAATTATGGCAGCTCAGGATGATGCAGAAATCATAATGGAAGGGGATCCAGAGCAAGGACCTCTGGGAGATCCAAGACATAATAGTGAAGGAAGCTCACCTATGGAAGTACTGGAAACAATGAGGAATCTTATTGTTGAATTGCAGGTTTTCAAGGCAGACAATGAGAAACTGAAGAAAGCATAGTAGGAACAACATGAGATAAATGAAGTCCTGTTGCACAGCATATTAACCAAGAAAATACCAAAAGATGATAATCATGAAGAAGAGGTCAGTAAGAGGGCCTCCAAGAACTCTGGTTCTGAAGAAGAAAAAGAGGACAACTCATGTTGAGGGTACCCCTTTAGCGATGTAGATCATCTTGAAGGGGAATTCAAGAAGATTAAACCTGCTACATTTGACGGGGAATCCAAAATAGGTGAGCAAGTTGAGGCATGGTTATTAGATATCAAAAAATATTTCCAAATATACAACTATTCCAGCAATATGAAAGTCAGAATGGCCATTTACAAACCTGAAAGGAAAGGCCAACATCTGGTGGAAAGATCTAAAATTGGAAAAGGGATTAAAAGAAAAACAGATGGAATGGTCCGACTTCAAGAAATATTTCAAAAAATAGTACCTATCTGAAAGCTACTATGAAAGGAAAATGAAAGAATTTTACGAGTTAATACTTGGACAGATGACAATGGAAGACCTTATAAATAAATTCTTGGAATTACTAAGGTACATACCTTAGATCCAGGAGGATAAGGTGAAAATCCAACGATTCTTAAGTTGTTTACCATAGTCCTACAGGGACATAATTGAGTTTGACAACCCCAAATCCTTGAGTGAAGTATTCAGGAATAAACGAATGTGCTATGACCAATATAAACAACGAACAGAGTTTCCCAAATCCTGGAAGGATAAGAAACAATAACGAATGAACCAACAGAAGAAGGGGTACCAACTAGCTCCTTACCAGAATGCAGCAAAAATATTTCCAAGAAAATATTTTCACTCCAACCATCTGAATACGCAAGACAATGGTAAACCAGTAAATCTGGGAATGAAGAAGTTTGGGGACAGACCCCGCGAACCATTAAAGTGCTGGGAATGTGGAAAACCTCACCTAAGGAGGAACTGTCCACGTTTAATTTCAGCAAACCGAATTGTTGTTCAAAACTTGCAGGAAGCCTCGACAGTGGGTGATGTGGGCAGAATCTTGCGTCGAATAAATGCAGCCATAGATGGTCGGCAAGCTGACCACCAGTCCTCTGTGGTAGAAATCGAAGGTAAAATCAATGACACTAGAATTTTTGTTTTAATTGACCCTAGAGCTATGTTAATTTATATTACTCCTGGTGTACTAGAGTCAAATAAACATAAGAAATTAAAGCGTGCAAAATCATGGCTGGTACAACTAGCTACCAGAACTAAAAGAAAAGTAGTTTAATTTATTTCTAATTTTCAGTTCAGCTTAGATGGTTAGAACATAAGGACAAATCTGAACATCCTACCCCTAGGATCTTATGATATCATTATCAGAATGGATTGGTTGGAAAAGAACACGATGATACTCGATTGTTATACAAATACACTTAATTATAAACACGGTTATGAAACTACTAGAACAATCGAAGGTGTACCAAAACCTGTACAATTCAAGAAATGCATGAGAAAGGGATGTCAATCTTATGCCATCCAAGTAACAAACATGTTATAAAAGAGAGACAAACCTAACTTGGAAGACTTTGTTGTTTTACGCGATTTCAGAGATGTATTTGTTTATGAAATACCCGAATTACCCCCTAGAAGAGAAATAGACTTCTCCATAGACCTACTCCCTGGTTCAACCCCTATCTCGAAAGCACCTTACCGAATGAGTATACCGGAATTTACGGAATTGAAAATCCAACTGCAGGAGTTATTGGAAAAAGAGTATATCAGACCGAGTGTTTCACCTTGGGGAGCACCCATCCTCTTTGTGAAGAAGAAAGATGATACTCTAAGACTATGTATCAATTATAGACAATTGAACAAAGTGACTATTAAAAATAGGTAACCTTTACCTAGGATAAACAATTTTTTCGATCAAGTAGGTGGGGCAAAGATCTTTTCGAAGTTGGATTTACTATCTGGATATCATCAAGTTAGGATAAAATATGAGGACATAAGCAAGATATCTTTTTGAACAAGATATGGACATTACGAATTTCTGGTCATACCTTTTAGACTCACTAACGCGCTAGCCACATTCATGTGCTTAATGAATAGTATTTTTATTCAATACTTGGAGAAATTTGTGCTGGTGTTTATTGACGATATACTGGTATATTCAAAAACATAAGAAGAACACAAAGAACACTTAAAAATCGTCATACAAACTTTGAGGAAACTCCAACTGTATGCTAATTTTGATAAGTGCAATTTTTATCAGAAGAAGATACAATACCTAGGACATGTAATTTCTGAAGAAGGCATTGCAGTAGACCTTGAGAAAGTAAGATCCATTATGGAATGGCCGGTACTGAAGAATGTAGCGGACATCTAGTCATTCATGGGAATCACCGGATATTATCGCAAATTTATAAAGGAGTTTTCCAAAATAGCCTACCCCATCACATCATTACAAAAGAAAGGGACCAAGTTTAACTGGTCACAAAAGTGCTAAGATAGTTTTAATAAGTTGAAGGAATTATTAATGACCGCACCCATTCTAAAGGTAGCAGACCCAAATAAAGACTTCACGATTTGTGTTGACACGAGTAAAGAAGGACTAGGTGGTGTCCTAACTCAAGAAGGACACGTTATTTGCTATGAGTCCCGGAAGTTAAAGGAACATGAGAAAAACTACGTCACTCATGACATAGAATTGGCAACAGTAATACATGCCTTAAAAATGTGGCAACACTACATAATGGGCAGAAAGTTTCTACTATTGACGATAACAACGAGTTGAAATACATGTTCAACAAACCAGATCTTAATGCAAGGCAAGCAAGGTGGCTAGCCCTTTTGAGCTAATTCGACTTTGAGGTAAGACATATCAAAGGTAAGGAAAATAAGGTAGCAGATGCTTTAAGCAGAAGAGTCCACGGGATATTTGAGATAAACATCAGCAGGGCAGAAAGCGATATGGAACAGAGAATAAGGACGATAGGTATTAATGACAAAAATTACACTAAGTTAGTGGTAGAATTACATGACACTACAACAAACTCACATGAACGTGACCTGAGTATCGATAAACATGGGTTACTATGTTTTAAAAACAGACTTTACATACCCTATTCAACAGAGTTAAAGATAACAGTTCTTGACGAAGTGCATAAGAAACCGTATTCTGGTCATCCAGGATACCAAAAAACGATAACAACACTCCAGAAATTTTTCTATTGGCCTAATATGAAGGGTGAAACAACATAATACTTGGCTAGGTGCCAAGACTGTCAGCAGGTAAAGGCCAAACACCAGCATCTAGCTGTCCTATCACAACCATTACTAGTACCAGAATGGAAATGGGAGACCATATCACTGGACTTTATTATAGGTTTGCCCAAAAATCAGAAACAAAATGACTCTATCATGGTTATAATCAATAAACTCAGTAAGTCTGCACACTTTATTCCAGTAAAGTCTACTTTTAAAGCTATAAACATTGCTAAAATATTTATGAAAGAAATTTTTAGACTGCATGGTATTCCTAAAATAGTAATTTCAGATAGAGACGTAAAATTCACGTCCACTTTTTGGAAGGAATTGTTTGCAGGGATAAATACCAAACTGAATTTTAGTACGAGCTATCATACAAACGAATGGACAAACCGAAAGGACAAACCAAATCATAGAAGATATGCTCTGCATGTACGTAAGAACAAAACCGAGCAAATGGGAAGACTATAACAATGGGTACCAAACTTTGGCTAAGTTAATCCCCTTTGAAGTAATGTACGTAAGGAAGTGTATGACTCCAATTAGCTGGGACAACCCGGCTGACAGACTTATGGTTGGACCAGAGATGCTCCAAGAAATGGAGAATATGGTAAGAAAGGTACAACGAAACTTAAAAGAGGCACAGGACAGGTAGAAGAGTTATGCAGACTAGAAAAGAAGACACTTCGAGTTTCAAGTAGGGGATCATGTTTACTTAAAAGTCAAAGCCCCAAAGAGTTCGCTAAAACTCGAAAACTGTGCCAAGCTAGCACCCAAGTTTTGTGGGCCCTTCGAGATACTAGCTCGAATTGGACCCGTGGCATACCAACTTTCACTTTGAGCTAATCTAAAAATTCATAATGTATTTCATGTTTCTTTATTAAAAAAATATGTTCATGACCCTACTCATATGATTGATTGGAAGTTGGTGCTAGTGGAACCAGAAGGTGAGTTCTAGGCGGAACCCCTACGTATTATGGATTGGAGAGAAATATCACTTCGGAACAGAGTCGGCGCTCAGGTAAAGGTGTAATGGAAGCACTTTAGTCCTGAGGAGGCCACTTGAGAATTGGAAGGAGATTTGCGGAAATCTCATCTAATCCTATTCCAAGAAATGAACGAACACTAAGGACAGTGTTTTATTGAAGGGGGAAGGGATGTGACATCCTAAAAAAAATAAAGTATTTTCCAAAGTCAAAATTTTCTAGAAAAACTATTCCGTCTTTAGTAAATTCGATTTTGGAATTTTTTTTCCATTTATGGAAATTTCAAATTTCAAATTTGATAAATTGTAATTAATTATTATGACTGTTGGGAAGAGACCTGATCTAACCCAACTAATTATTTGACTATGACACTTGTATGTAAACAAAATATTGTTTTATTTATTGTAGGAGGACAAATGGAACAACCATGTTAAATTTAGTTGACCATGACTCCATGAGAGGGGAACATGTTGGAACTACCTCTGGGCTGATTTTTACTAGTGGAAAATATAGGATTTGGCCATTGGCAACCCCTGAAAATCAGGGATTTGGAAAGCTAGGAAAATTCCCAAGGGAGGGAAAAGACCTAGGCAAAAAAAATGACTTTGCATATATAGCATATGAGAGGAGGCAGGACGTTGCCAAGTATGCTGGGGAAAAATGATTACCTATTGCTCTTATGAAAACTCACTACTGAGTGTGAGGCAAGAATAAGTTTTTCCGAAGTTAAACGATGTTGTTGAGGAGGAGTTCCAAGTTAACCCTCAAGGATTCATGGTCAGGTTAGGGGGTGAACAGGACAAGTGAAATGGTTGCCTTGTTCTATGGTTGGGAGGAACATGGTTGTTCCCTTTGTCTTACCGCGAAATAGTCCAGATATGTTTTTTTCTCCTTTGCTTGAATGATTATATATGCCTATTGTAATGCATCTATTTGTGTTAAAAGTGAAATATTTTCTGAGGATAAAATATGTTCATCTATATGAAGTTTATAATAGATAACCAAATTATGGAATTGTCTCTTCTGTAATTGAATCTCTAGGTGGAACTATCTATATATATAGATCTATTTGTAGTTGGTACTTTGCATAGGTGTTACTGATTAAACAAAAATGGAATGACTACAACAAACAATCACTTATACAGAGATCTGATTTCATATTATGTAATCAAACAAATTATTTCAACATAAAATCAACTATAGGTCATGATGATTTATTTACTCGAAATTATTATCTAATTTATATATACGAGAAATGTTTTTCTATTTAATTATGACGGGAAATGTGACTATGGCTTTATGAATATTTCTCCATCAATTATGTTAAGAGGTTGTTGCCAGTTTGATACCTGTTGTACATTGATTTCCTGTTAGTAATCACCCTTTGGAGTAAAATATGGATATGTCGAAACCTCTCATACCCATATTGCACACATATATGGAATCCTCTGGGTATTTGAGAGTAATTCTCTACCTGATTGAAACTACTATTGCAAATGGTTACGGCGTAGTATGCATACAAATACTTAATCATATAGATATACACGCATTGGAATAATTCTGAAAATTATAAGATTTTGTGATAGGAAAAGGATACATACATACATACATACATACATACATACATACATACATACATACATACATACATACATACATACATACATACATACATACATACATATATATATATATATATATATATAT
>JZKD02S1673940.1:465416-499272 GCA_000966675.3 Picea glauca
ATACATACATACATACATACATACATACATACATACATACATACATACATACATACATACATACATATATATATATATATATATATATATATATATATATATATATATATATAGACAAATATAGTGGTATTTCAAAAAGAATTTATATATACTAGAACATAATATATGTTATGATATATATTCACCAAAAAATTAAAAACTTGTCAAGAATATATGGTTATATATAACTAAATGCTAGAGGTGCGAGGGTCGATAAATTCTAAAAAGAACTATTCTAGAACCCGAGACTGGGTTTACACTTATCCAATAAATTCGCAAACCTTGATATTAAAATTTATAACTTGTCCAAGAAATGGTACCGTACCGATAGAAATATTTTTCATACAGAAACAATTCTTTTAGTAAATGGGACTGTCAATCTGTTTTGGCCATTAACCAAAGATCGAAAGTATAGAAGAAATTATACACATCCAAAAATTATAGTAAGAAAGCTACAGAACCACAATGTTCATTAGAACCCTTCAAAATTAGGGCAAAAACATTATGATAGACGTTGTGGCATTAGTATTGTCAACCGAAATGTTTGTGCAATAAAATCGATTCACTGAGTATAGAGTTCAGGATTATAAAGTGTTTTATTTTATACAATGAATAACTGAAATACAGATTATTTGACAATAGCCATGACAACAAAATTACAGAGTTAGTCTGAGACTAGAGTGGGGAAAAGGTTTGAATAAAGGCACCCGACAATCATTTATTTTTTTCAAAAGAGTGTTGTGTAGTATTTTTTACATATAGCAGTCGCGCCAGGAAGTCAAGAAAATTATTACATAGTTTGACCAAAATCAAATCGAACATAGACCTATATGAAAGAGGGGTTACACTTCATCCTAACAATACTGAAGGCGGAGAGGAACTAATTTAAAATGGAAAATGGATGGATCCACGAGACATTTTCCTAGCACCTGTAGAGTTAAAAATGAGAGGAGATGGGCTTGGAAACCGAATACCTTTTGTGTCAAGAATAGGGGTGGTTATCTCAAACTTGCACAGACTGAATCCCTGCAAAAGTATATCCTATAATTAGTATCATAATATGAAATAAAGGTAAACTGAATGACATCAGAATGTTGATTGTTCATAATCAGGGTATGCTTGAGTGATACTCAAATTCTGTTTGGTAGGCTCGTTCTCTTCCCATGTTTTTCACGTCACCCTTTGTCTGGATATACACTAGGTCGAGGGTGGATGGTGCTTTAACCCCTGATGGGTACTCTCGCATCAACAGGGCCCGTCATTAGTGATCATACAAATCCTTGGAAACAAAACAAAACCAACAATGAGGAAATATTTACACAACAATTGATGGTTTTAATGGAATTTATTAATCCATAGTATCAAATCCTCATAATGGATAAATGATATAAGACATATTGTTTGAAAACATGGTATAAAATTTCTAACTAAACTGGAACTACATAGAGCCATCTAGAACCAAATGGCATACAGTGGTGTTAAGGTGACAAACGATACCAAGATGCCCCATCTTTTGAATCCAATTTACTAGACCACGATAAATACAATAAGTGTTATAAGGAAGGATCGGAACGAACCTCAGGATAACATCATTGGACTGCTCAACATTGGTGGCAGTATCAATTCATTTCGATACCAAGAAAAACTCCAGATTTAGAGAATTTAAGACAAGAAAAATACTAAGCTAAGACTATTTAGGAATTTCCACCCAATCATACAATAGTCGACTCGAGTCCCGAAGCAGGTTACTAGAGGGTTCGTAAGGAACCCCATTATCAGCATAGCTATGAAAAACTATACCCCGGAGTATGGACAAATGAAGAATTGATTACCTTCCCTCTAAGAAAAGTCAGGGGAAACATCGATAACTTCAAATGGAATCATTTCCCCAAGAATGTGATGACTACGAAAGTATTACAGAGAATAAATAATAGGATAAGGGTTCAACAAAAAGAAAGAAAACATAACAACAGTTGCAGGACGATTATAGCAGCACTATACTGACTCTCCCGAATTGCTCCACCTAAGTTACTTAGCTATGGTATTATGGTTAAGGAAGACTTACCATGGAATTGGTCCATGCCATCGGATGCATCGGTGGAACGACCTCCATAACAACAATTTTCACCGCTAAGAAACGATATGCAAAGCCCCTTTGCAGAACTCAATAATGCTAAATTGTAAGCCCATGAAACCCTAAGAGGCACTTTGTTTTCTCAGATTAAATGTGAAGGGTACAAAGGATGGTTAGCCATGTGATATGGGCAGAAATGACGTGACACGTTGGGTGAAAATCCAGGTGAGTTACCATGTAACTTACACTCACATGATTGCCATTAATGGTGGGTACAGATTCTTGACTACTCCTGACAATGCACCTTTCATTTCCTTAAAGAATTTCACTATTAGACCCCCTCCTTGGCTCAACGAGACTCAAATCTCGTTTCAAATTCGTGGCATTAGCTTTAACTAGCAATCCGACCATGTTAAATATTCATTGGAACACCTTAAGTCGGGGTAATGAGAGTTAGCATAACCCTTTTTTATCAAAGTTCCTTTGATATTGGGCTAGAACATTCACTACGATCTCCCTCATGGCTATATAGATGGAATTTAAATATCGTGTCCCAAGAGTAATTTACTTAAGTGGACATGCGCACGAAATTAGAGATCTCATGTTAAAGAATGAGCGATAACATAAGTCCTTATGTTAAAGAGTGAATTGTAACATTGAAATCTGAGTTCGAATATTATCTTCATAGACCTACAGATACATATAAGTAAATAGAATGAAGGCAGAAGGAAATTTCTAGAACCTTGGAAGTTTACCCTTATAATATTGTCTATTAGAAGTGAGTTAAGATGATGTAGGTATAACATTTGTAGTAAATCGGGGTTAGAATTTATACCTCATCTTTTTTAGAGCAAGATTTGGTTGGGATCTTTCCTTCTACCAAGTAATCTTTGTAAACGAAATTTGAAGAGTTTACGATCAGAAAAGGTTTTTTTCTTGTATGGTAAATTCGAGGTATATTACATGAAGTCTCAACTATTAGAAATAAAAATATCGAAAGGAGCGGCGAAGTGGAAGAACCACTCCGACTTCGACCTTAGTTGTTACGGTATTTGTTATCTGAGTTGGATTTAATAGTTTGGTTTACATATACATGGAGTTTTATTGCAAAACATGTATTACATTATGAATGTTAAATTCTACGAGTTCAATGGATGGTTGTGTGATGTGGAAGGGATATTTTTAACAATGCTAATAGCTAAATTCTAACCAATGTATGGAAAATTTAATCGATCTTCTCCCTTTTTAATTCATAGGTTTTTATTGATACCTCATTGGATCGAACCAGATTACTTACTGTTCAATAACTTCTTATTTTCTCCCTAATCTTTTTCTTGTAGGTTGGATCAACCACCAACACCCTATGCATTTTACCATGATCTTAAATTATGATTATTCCTGGAGTTTTCTCTACGTTTTAATTTTATCCTACATTGTTATTCTTCCTAGAGTTTTCTCTGCATTTTAACATGATCATACATTCCTATCCTTCCTCGAGTATTCTCTGCGTTTTCCATCAAAATCGCTCATCTTTTTTTCCTAGATTATACAAAATGATTATCATAAACTTAATCATAAACTCATCAAACTCATAAAATTAATACAAAATGATTATCATAAGCCAAACTTAATCATAAACTTAATCATAAACTCATAAACCAATCATTTCAAACTCATCCTTCATGATTGACTTAAATTATTCTATGCCAAAATCACCTGTAAAAATCAAATCATCCACATATAATAAAACCACTAGTATGTTACCTTAATGATTTGTTTTGATGTACAATGTTGTCTCACATTCACTTTTTTGAAATCCATTCTGAATGAGGTAGAAATCTATGTGATTGTACCGAGCTCTAGGAGCTTTCTTTCACCCATACAATGCCTTCTTCGATTTGTAAACTTTGTCTTCTTTTCCTGGAACCTCGTAGCCTTGTGGTTGTTCCACATACACTTCTTCTTATAAATGCACATTAAAAAATGATGAATTTACATCCATTTGATAAATTGGCCATATGTTCTGCACGACAATGACTATCGCAGTTCTGACTGTGTCCATGCACGCAACTGGTGCAAATGTTTCATTGAAATCAATTCGAGGTTGTTGTGTAAAACCTCTTGCATCTAACCTTGCCTTATGATTCTGCACATTTTCATCTACATCCTACTTCATTTTATATCTACAATTGACACTTATCACATCCTTTTATTTAAGTACATATACCAACTTCCATTCTTGATTGTTCTCTATGCATCTGATTTCTTCATCCATGGCTTGAGCCCATACATCATCTTTGACAACTTCTTCAAAAGTTAATGGATCGTTTATTTTTGAAAACAAAGAAAAAAAATGAGTTTGTTGTGTCCTCATTAAAGATGTCGCGTAGGATTATTGTCTTTATTATTAAAAAACTTCATAATGTTGGTTATGGAGATGTAGAACTACCTGGAATGCTTGTTGGAGTTTGTTGCGCTCTTGGTGTAGACTGTGCACCTGCTGATCTTACTAAACTAGTTTGTGTCATGCTTTCTGTTGCAGTGCAAGATGTAGAAGGGATTGTGCACTTTCCTATGGTTGGTTCTTGAGCCACTTCATATTTTGTATCATCTTTCTCAATATCATCAATAATTATGATTTATTTTTCTATACTTTCATCCCATGCTTCATTTTCCACGAATTGAACATCGCAGTTGATTATGACTTTCCTTGCAATAGGATCATACAATTTGTATGCTTTTGTATGTTTAGACTATCAAAAAAATATGCATTTATGTCCTTTGTTGTCTAGCTTCTTTCTACGCTCATATAGAACATGTGTGTATGTGACACAACCAAAAACTTTTAATTGCACCACATTATGCTTCATACTTGTCGATGCTTCTTGAGGAACTCAAATTTTAACACTCTTTGTTGGACATGTGTTCATAATGTATACTACAGTTGCTACTTCCTCAACCCAATATTCATTCGACAAATGTTTGGCTTCCAACATACTATGAACCATTTTCATGATGCTTTGATTCTTCCTCTCTATGACACCATTTTGTTGTGGTGTATACTGCACAATAAATTTCTTGTAGATTCCATGAACTTTACAAAAGTTCTGAAATTCTATTGAAATATATTGTCCGCCTCTATTAGTTCTTAGAAACTTTATGTAATAACCACTCTGCTTCTCCACAACTGATTTGAACTGTTGAAAACAACCCAATGCATCAGATTTATGTTTTAAGAAATAAATCCATGTCTTTCTTGAGAAATAATCAATAAATGTCAGAAAATAAGTATTGCCTCCTATAGATGGAGTTTTCATTGGTCCACAAATGTATGAATATACAATTTTGAGTGGAGATTTTGATCTATATGAATTACCAATTGGACATGTGATGCAGGAGCATCGTAAGCAGTCAAGCGAGCATGGAGGCGGAAGACAGCTAGAAAAGCGCAACACACATTTTCTCATGTTTTGAGATATTTTTGAAAAAATTAAATGTAATGTTTAAAAGGAGGCGTACTCGCATATTGTAAAAAGATCATGAGAGATTGCTCTCATATATATAAAGTTAAGTAATTTATGCGTAGTTAATGAAGGTAGGTAGATTTAAATTCCAGATTAGACAGTTTTAGGATCAGGAGGGAAAATTACTATAGACACCCTCATCTTTGTATCATTGTATCAATGAAAATTAGAGTAGTTAAGAACATTAGCATAGAGCAGAGGAGAGTTGTAGCAGGAGAGTTGTAGAGGAGACCAATGTACAGAATCTTGAATTAATATATGAAGCTTTGATTCAGACTCATGGTGTTATGATGTTTTCTGTGTACACATGTTGAATGGTCTATTTACAGTTTATTACTCTCTATGTCATGCATTTGTTATTATGTTGTATGTGAATGTATGTTTCAATTTGGATGTTTGAAGTATGAGAGAGAGGGGAAATGAGTTTCAATTGTTTCTCATCCTGAGTGAGAAGTTCCTCCAAGGAGTGCAGTGAAACGTCCGCAAGGAGTGCGTTGACAAAGGTTCAGAGTTTCATATTTGAAAGCTCAGGAGGGATACCGTTGTTCTCATTCCAACATAAGTGCAGGAGTATCACAGGAAGCTGTGCAAGGAGTGCATAGGCATTGGAAGTCTTAGGACTTATCAACAAAAGGAGAGTTGAAGGACTACTGTTGTGAGAAGTGCATAGAGTCGAGGAGATCAAATACCCAGAATCATTTGATAGATTGTCGCAAGGAGTGTGTGCATGAATTCTTTTGTGACTTGAAGTTGTCAGATAAAATCTCAGAAGGGTTAATGCCTTTGAAGTATTCAAAGGGGGGAGTCGAAGCCATTTCGTAAGATTTGAGTTCCAGTACAAGAATATTGGCTTATTTCGGAGGAGCTGTCAAGGAAGAAATTGAGCGGTCGAAATTCTCTGTGGAGAATCCTCGAAATAGCGAGGACCGTAGGATCAAGGAGAGATGAGGGGAAGTTAAGAGATCAAAAGGATTCATCCTTCGAGAGACAGGATCTAATATGGACCGTTGATCATTACTGTTAGATCGTCGAGATCATTTCATCATTTTGGGAGTTGTAAGTCCGAAGTGTGGGAAAAACTCTTAGTCACTCGAACTCCCGAAGCGCGAAGTGGATTATCGTGTGTGAAGGTGAGGAGTAGAAATTTTGGCATTTCAGAATTTCGGATGTCAGCATTTCGAAGGTCCTGAGGACAAGCGATCGAGACATAATGGAGTGAAAGACTCGAAGTCTCAAGTTGCGGCAGAACTTTATGTCAATTTTGGGATTTCGTTAAATCAGAATTCGGAATACTGGAAGTCCTGAGGATAAGGAGCTTGGGCCCTTGCACTTAGAATTTTGAAGTTGCGAGATCCGGGATATTGTGAAGTGGTATTTCGGCATTTCAGGAATCGGGATTTTGGCATTCCCGTTGATAACAATTCAGGTACATCACATGAGAACCCCCAAAATTGTGAAACGCAAAATAGTGTGAAGTGGCGTTTCGGAAATTCGGTGTTTTGGGGTTCAGGAACCCAAGAGGACAGTGTTTTGTGATTGAGAGTCTTGGACTCCCGGTACCCAAAATTCTGAAATCACATGGGCCATTGGATCGAAGGGAGGCTTGTAGTCATTGATCCCATTGGAGGTATTGTTTCATAGTTTGGGGTTTCTGAAGGTTAGAGAGACGAAAGCCTTACATCAGGACTCATGAAATTGCGAAGTCCAAAACCCCGAAAGGAAAAGGAAAAAGTTCCAATAGAAGCAGTCTTTTGCTGAACGTTTCGGGTTTCAGTATTTCGGCAGTTGTGAAGTTAAGAGTTCGAGATTCCTTGTTCTGGAACTCCCGAAGTCGCGAAACACGATACAACTGTGTACGAGGACATGACCAAGTATTTCGGGCATTTCGACATTTTGGGTTTTGGAAGGTGGAAAGGTCGAGAAATTTGACAACAAGGTTCGCGAAATCACGAAACCTGAAATCCCAAAAAGGAAAGTGCCGATAAGGAAAAAAGGGGCGATCATTGTTATTGTGGTCAAGGGAGTCGATTTTTGCTTTTTGTTGGTTCACACGGAGCATACTCATAAGGACCTGTGGAAAAAAATTGTTGTTGTGTGTGTGTAGAATTCCTTGTGGAGGAACCTAAGAGTCAATCAGACTCAAGAGGGAAGATTTAGAACGATCCTGAGCAGACTTCGACCTGAGGGTTGGGGGTATGTGTCATTTGTGGTATCAGAGCACAGAAAATGTTCTTTTTTTTCTGTAGCAGAGGAAGGAAAAATATTTCTCAGACATGCCATCGAGAAGAAGAGATAGGCCCATGCCAATGCCTGATCCAATAGTAGAAAGGGAAATGCGCGAACTACATGTCAGGATTGATGCCATGGAGACAACACAGAGGCACATAGTCAACGTTGGGGATATCAAAAAGGATGAAAGTGAAAATGAAGCTGGACAGGAAGGAGAAGAAGTTGCAGTCGAAGTTGCTGCAGATGAATGCCTATTCAGGGCTATTGTGAGGATAAGTGCCAGGGTAAAAATGGACATTCCAGTATATGAAGGAAACCTGGATGTTGAAGAGCTTCTAGACTAGATTAGGGCTATGGATAAGTACTTTGACTATGAGGATGTTGAGAAAGACAAGAAGGTTAAACATGATGTCACAAGACTTAATGGGCATGCAACATTGTGGTAGGATGAACTGCAGGCTGACAGACGCTGCAAAAGGCAAGCAGAAAATCAAAAGTTGGGATAGAATGGTTGTGAATATTAAAGCTAAATTCATACCCAAGGATTATCAAATAACTCTGTTTCAGAGGATGCAAAAATTGAGACAGAAGTTGATGAGAGTGAAAGAGTACACTGAAGAATTATACAAGATCAACATCAGAGCAGGTCATTGGGAGAGTGATGATGAAAAGGTTGCTAGGTACATGAATGGTATAAGATACAACATTTAGGATGAGATGAGCATGATTAACCTTCGGAATGTGGAGGATTCTTATCAAATGGCTCTGAAAGCTAAAGAGAAGCTAAGCCGAAAGCAAGGTCAGAGAGGTCGAGGAAAAAGTAAAGCCAGAGGCAAAAACATTACCCAAGACAGGAATCAGAAACCTAAAGAAGAGTGGAAGAAACCCCAGACTCAACATGAGAGAGGTGGAAGCTCATAGAGAGGGTAGTATGCTGATAGAAATACTTTTCCTCGAACCAGAGGAAGAGAAAGAGGCAAAGGTGGAGAAATAAAATGCTTTACCTGAGGAAAAAATGGACACAAATCCTATGAATGTCCAGATAGAAAGAAAGAAGGAGGTGAAACTCACATTGCCAAAGCACAAGGATGGAATGTTGAGGAAAAATATGCTAAGGGCGGAAGATCACTGATGATGAGGAAATTTCTCTTAACGCCAGAGAAAGAGGCAGAGAACCCAGCCCAAAGGAACAGACTTTTTCGGACTGCTTGCAAGACCAAAGAGAGGTTATGAAAAGTTATCGTGGACAGCGGTAGCACAGACAATATCATTTCTAAAGAGATGGTAGAAAAGCTGGATTTGGAGACTATTGAACATCCAATCTCATAGAGATTTTTGTGGCTACAAAAAGGACATCAGTTAAATGTCACTAAACAATGTTTATTTGAATTTAAAATAGGAGGATATAAGGATGAAATACTATGTGATGTCATTCCCATGGATATTTTTCATCTATTGCTGGGTAGACTATGGCAATATGACAGAAATGTGATTCATGATGGGAGAAAGAACACATACACCCTGGATAAGAATGGGAGAACTCACATGTTGTTGTCGATTAAGGATAAAGAAGTGAAACCAGAGGTAAGCAACACTGTACTTTTCATGAGTGGGAAGGAACTTCTTAAGGAGGTTAAGAAGAAGGAAGATACACGATTCATTGTGTTCAGGAAGCCTAGAATTATTTTAACCAATACAAGAGTGGATGATTTACCAGAGGAAATCTAGAAGTTGCAGAAAGAGTTTGTTGATATAGTAGTGGACGAACTACCTTGTTCATTGCCACCCATCAGAAGTATAAGTAATCACATTGATCTTATACCTAGAGCTAGTTTACCAAACAAAGCAGCATACAGATTGATGCCATAGGAGAATGAAGAGGTCAAGAAATAGGTCTAGGATTTAATGGATAAAGGATTGATTAGAGAGAGCTTGAGCCCATGCACTGTTCCAACAGTACTCATCCCAAAGAAAGATGGAGGTTGGAGGATGTGCACAAACATGAGGGCAATCAACAAGATTACCATCATATATAGATTTCCTTTGCTAAGGATGGATGATTTGATGGATTTCTTAAGTGGAAGAATTTTTTTTTCAAAGATTGATTTGAAAAACGGATATCATCAAATTCATATGAGAGAAGGTGACAAATGAAAGACAACCTTCAAGACGAATGAGGGGTTGTATGAATGGCGTGTTATGTCGTTTGTCTTAACAAATGTGCCCAGTACTTTCATGAGATTTATGAATGAAGTCCTGAAAGAGTTTATCGGGAAATTCATCATTGTATATCTTGATGATATATTGATTTTCAGCAAAATAGAACCATAACACTTGAAGCATTTAGCTACAGTGATGAGGAGATTACAACAAGAAAAGTTGTTGATAAATATGAAGAAATCAACATTTATGAGGACATAACTCATTTACTTGGGTTTTGTTATCTCTGCAGATGAGCTGAAAATGGATCCGAATAAGGTAGAGGCGATTAAGAATTGGTCATCACCGAAAAATGTATTTGAGGTTCAAATCTTCCAAGGATTAGCTAGTTTTTATAGGAAATTCATCCAAAATTTTAGTGGGATTAGCGCACCGATGATGGACATGGTGAAGAAAAGACACAAATCTTTTCATTGGACAGAGGAAGAAGAAAAATGTTTCAAATTGCTGAAGAAAAAGATTATTGAACAACCAATTCTGGTGTTGCCAGATTTCAGTAAGACATTTCAGGTCAAGTGTGACGGTAGTGGATTTGCAATAAGAGCAGTCTTGAGTCAAGATGACAGACTGATCACATACTTTAGCGAGAAATTTAATGAAGCGAAGGTTAATTACTCCACATATGACAAGGAATTTTATGCAGTCATACAAGTGTTGAAGAAATGGAGACATTATTTGGTTCCGAAAGAGTTTGTTTTGTACAGTGATAATCACGCTTTGCAATTCATGACTCAATAGGAGAAGTTGAACCAAAGACATGTTAAATGGGTTGAATACATGCATAATTTTACTTTTTTAATTAAACATATTTCTGGAACTCCTAACAAAGTTGTTGATGCTTTGAGCAGGAAATATTTGCTTATGCGTGAATTTAGAGTCAAAACTTTGGGTTTTGATAATCTCAAGGAAATGTATAGAGACGATCTAGATTTTAAAGAGGCATATGAGGCATATGAGAATCCAATTCTCAGGGAAGAAGCCAGTGGACTGAACATATGATACAAGATGGATTAGTGTTCAGGGGAAATCAATTATGTATTCCAAAATGCTCCATGAGGGAGAATCTGCTGAAAGAAAAACATAGTGGAGGATTGGCCAGACACTTCGGTCATGATAAGACGTTCTCAAAACTGAATGGCTCATATTTTTGGCCAGGAATGAGGACAAATGTCAAAAAATTTGTGGACAGATGTAGAATTTGTCAGCACACAAAGGGAAAAAGGCAAAACCCAGGGTTATACTAGCCATTACCCATACCTGAGAGGCCGTGGGATGCAGTAAGCATGGATTTTATATTGGGACTGCCAAGAATGCAAAGAGGATTTGATTCAATCTTTGTGGTGGTAGACAGATTTTCAAATATGGAACATTTTATACCATGTCAAAAAAGCAGTGACACAACTTATATTGCAAACCTATTTTTCAAGGAAGTTGTCAGACTTCACGACTTACTAAGAAGAATAGTTTCAGATCAAGACACCAAGTTCGTGGGACATATCTGGAGGACTTTATGGAAGAAGTCGGTTACAAATTTTTCATTTAGCTTAGCTTATCATCCTCAGATGAATGGGAAAACATAAGTTGTTAACAGGATCTTGGGAGATTTATTGAGGAGCCTAGTGACTGAACACCACAAGATTACCATCAGATATAGATTTCTGAAATCACGTGGGTTGTCGGATCAAAGGGAGGCTTGTAGCCATTGATCTCATTGGAGGTATTGTTTTGGAGTTCAAGTTTTGTGGAGGTTAGAGAGCTGGAAGCCTTACATCATGACTCGCGAAATCAAGAAGTTGGAAACCCCGAAAGGAAAGGGAAAAAGTTGCAATAGAAGCAGTCTTTTGCTGAACATTTTGGGTTTTGGCATTTCAGTAGTTGTGAAGGCAAGAGGTCAGGATTCCTTGTTCCAGAACTCTCAAAGTCACGAAACAAGATACAACTATGTAGGAGGACGTGGACAAGCATTTTAGCCATTTTGGCATTTTGGGTTTCGGAAGGTGGAAAGATCGAGAACTTCGACAACTGGGTTCACGAAATTGCGAAACTTGAAATCTTGAAAAGGAAAGTCCCGATAAGGAAAAAAAGGGGAGATCACTGTTATTGTGGTCAGGGGAGTCGAGTGGTGCTTTGTGTTGGTTCACACGGAGAATACTCATAAGGACCTGTGGAAAAACATTGTTGTTGTGTGCGTGTAGGATTCCTTGTGGAGGAACCTAAGAGTCAATCAGACTCAAGAGAGAGTATTTAGAACGATCCTGAGAGAACTTCGACCTGAGGGTTGGGGGTCTGCGTCAACATGCTTCTCTATACTTCTGTCCAAAAATACTACCTTCAAATATTCTTTATGGTTTTTCAATTAATGACAAACCTTTTACCATATCCTTTATGTGTAGTAGCTTCAGACCTCCAAAGTTGAAATGTCCAAATATGAAATTCCATAACCAAGAATCATCATGTACTTCACATTGGAATGTTTCTTGCATTTCAACACTACTTTCTTCTTTCTTGATATTGCACAAGTTATTTTCTTCATTTAAACTGCGTGCACTTTCTCCTGTAAATGCAGTGTCTAACTACACATATTTTTCTTTACCAATGACTTGTGCTATTTTTCTCTTCTTGGTTCGCTTCAATGTTAATGGGAACATTCTATTACTTGTCATCTATATTCTTGAAATAAGTTGATTGCTTGAATATCTATCCATAACAACACAATGATTATCTTCCATGTAGATTTTGTATCCTTTCTCTAACAATTGTCCTGTGCTCATCAAATTATGCTTCAGACCAGAAACATACTATACATCAGGCATAACTTGTTGTTCTCCTTGCTTAGTTAAAATAATTATACTACCTTTTTCTAAGACAATGACTTTGATATTTGTTCCATGTGTAACTTTGGTTTGGGTTGTCTTATCCAAACTAGTAAACAACTCTAATTTTCTTGTAATGTGATTATTGTAGCCTGAATCTAGATACCATATATCACAGGGAATTTCTTGAGAAACATTGCATTCAACTAGCCATACTATAGTCATTGCTTAAGTGCAAGCCATAAGCATAGGACTAGAGGGACTATTTTCACTGTATGACTGATCTTGACCTTTCTTGTTTTGATTATATTGTCCCTTCCTGCACTCATATGCATAATGACTATACTTTTTACAGTAATGGCACTGAATCTTTGATTTGTCATTTCTCTGACTACTTGGTTGAATGGTATTTTGGTGTTGACCTCTTCCACCAATGTTTTCAAGACTGTTGTTGTGTCCACCTCTGATAGAAATTATTTCTCTTCCTCGAGAGTTATCCCTCCCCCTTCCTCTTCGACAAATTATAGATGACTATGTAGAAAATTCATTCTCTAATGACATGTTTAACCTATTCAATCCATGTTCATGAGTAATGAGGGAAGCTTGTAGTTCATCTAGACGAAACTATCTCAATTATTTTCTCTCTTCCAAAGTCACAACAAGGGTATCAAATTTAGGAGGAAGAATCCTAAATACATTCTCAACAACTTTTATGTCCTCTATGGTTTCACCATGAGACTTAACGTGATTTATCGGGCCAATAAAATTGTTGTAAAATGAATCTACTGAATCTATTTCTTTCATTGAGAGAGTTTCAAAATATCTTCTAAGAATTTGTACTTTTGAATTCTTGACTTTATCCATACCTTGCTAAGAGGTTTGTAATATGTCCCATGCCTTCTTGGATTTCTTTGCTGATGAAATTCTTGGGAGTATTCTCCTATGCATGGATTGATGTATGTAAAACATCGCCTTTACATCCTTCTTCCTTTGATATTTCAAAGCATACTTCTCAGCTTGTGTGAGGGAATTATATGTTTCTTGATGTTATTGGGAAAATCGGTAGATGCGGACATGAACTGATCCCCCTAGATTCACCTGGATCTAGAACAAAACAAGACAGAACAAGGCACTTTTCCTAAGTTGCAATCATTGAGTTTCCTATCCAAAGAAGAATAGATAACATACCTTATCAATCACTTCCTTATGTATTTGTTGTCCCTGCTTCACTCCAGTGCTCTTGTAGAATCAGATCTATGACAACAAAAACCAACCAACATGAAAGCAACAATAGTAGAATTCAATGACAACCTAAACATGTGATCAAGGAGTCATGTAATAAAACAGTAATCATTTTATGGGAAAGAGACGTGCCACCGTATTATACTAATGAAAAGTAGAAGATACAACCGAATTGCCTTGATGTCGCAAGTTCCATTTTAGTGGTCCTTTGTTCCAACACACACATACAAATGGAAGCCTCAAACATCAGTAAGAGCAAGATTCTTCACACAGTCTTCAACCTATTCTTTCATCAATTCTCTACTTAATCTTAGTTCTTCTTGCTTAACCTTTTCCATGAGAAGCCCATGATTATATAGGATAAGTTGAAGTGGTTAAAAGGATGAGGATGATCCCACCAAATCAAAGAAACTAGTAGGATTGCAACCACATGGACACCACCTCACATTATAGAAGATTCCCCTTATAGAAACTTCATGAAACCTCTTTCCTCCTTTAGCTTTCGAACGTCGTCACACCATGCCTATGTAGAAGCCTGCAAAAACCCCACAGGCCAGCCATAGAGCATCCTGCGAAAATGATATATTTCCACACTGTGTAGTATGAGCAGCCTACAGACCCTTTCTAAAAAACAATCTTGTAGAGGAGGAAAGAAGTTGTTTTTCTAAGGCAAAAAGTCATGTTCGGAGCTTGATCACATGTCTGTGATATCATCATTAGAATGACCAAAATAATGTGTAACACCTGATGTGTTGGTTCCACATAGAAATTCTTGTCTATCTCCCATAAATATTGAATCCAAAATAACTCCTTCATGATCAAGGACCACAACTCATAATCCTTTCCTATAAAAGTGGGAGGTTGTAGATTAGAAGTAGAGTCCATATTTTAGGTTTCAAAAAAGCTATTACTCTTGAAATTTTTATGATATAACATGCTCTGATCAAACTTCTCTGATACCTCATCTCAAATCTACAATGCGTAGATAAACTATGCGCGACACAGTGATAAATAATGTGCAACACAAAAATTAATCGTTGAACACTCATGACTTACCATGGAGTGCACAGACTGTACGATTTATTGTGCACTGTGATAAAACACTTAATGAAATATTTCACGACATATGTTATGCTTAGAAAATAAACTCAGAAGTACACGTGAGTATGACAACTCTCACAATACTTGATATATATTAAGCTTCGATGCTCTGCACTAATATAAAATAAAATATTGAGTCAAGCTTCGGCTCCAATGACTTCTTCGACTTCTGCAACTTACAATCACACACATAGAGGTTTTTCTCTCAGAATTCTTTGACTACCTTCAACTACTATTGCTTCTTCTCTACTCTATGTCTATCTCTCTCTACCTGCATCTCAATTAACTAAAGACTCAAACATATATAGATAAGACTCAGAATTCACGTAGAAGTAAAAAATGACTCAACAATTAATACAACAATAAATTGAACTAAATCTCATATACTTAAGTAGACTAGAGAAAGATAAAGACCAACTTCATTAAATAACTTCCCTGCTTATCGACTAACAAAGACTACATTTTTGTAAAAACAAGTGTAAACTAATGAACTGTAGTTGGAGACTGACAAACCGACTGAATGAAAAATCGATGGAGACATAAGAGCTCACCAAATTGTAATTACTATTTCCAACATGTTCGCCATACCTAAGAACACAACCTTTACTCTTACTGGGGAAATATTTACATATCAATAAAAATCTAGGGAATATAATGGGCGTGTGGAGATGAGATATCCCAGTTTCTGACATGACTTGTATGCTTCACTGGCTGATCATAAAGGTAGAATCCACTAAAAATTGTTTCTCTTTCCTTTGCACACAAACTATATTGATTCCATTTCCAACTGGGAAGTCTTCATAAATATTTGACCAAAGGAGGAACTCTAGCGAACATACAATCATTCTTTTTTCCCCGATGATAGGAATACTCGAAAATGCTTGAGGAATTCGAATAGAGTTTTTTTGGATTTGGTGACAATGAATTCTTCAAGGATGGATTTGGATCCTATTATTCTGCATTGGTTTCAACTAAATAGACCAAGTTAGAATATGTATAGGGATTTCATTTAATAATCAGTTTCTTGTAAATGTATATAAATACATGTAATCTCGTAGAGGCAAAGAGAGAGATAGAGTGAGAACTTGCAAGTCTGCTATAATCTCCATGATCTGAATAATAAGACAATCGATGCCTATGCTTGGTGGACGTAGCCTAATGTTTCGGTGAATCATGTGAAATCCCTGTGTTTCTTATCTGTGTGATTGTTAATTATCATATGTGAATTGTGTTTTCTGCATTTTCAATTCTAAGAAGTGGTATCAAAGCTGGTTTGAGGACCTTCAAATTCTCAGAGGAGCTGTAGGAGTGAAATCTATGTGAGGCACGTCGAGTTCAACATCGTCGTTGGTCCCTCCTCTAGAAGGGTGTGACATCTCATTACCCAGACTTACGCTAGTGCAAAAATACTGAAATAGTTGTGGTTTAGGGTTGAGGAACAATGCGTAGACCTTTCAATATAGCCGCACTCCAAGTGTATCGGGAGATGCAGAGACTCTTTAAGATCGCCTCACTCCAGTGGTAGCCAGAGATGCGGTGACTCCTCTTCAACATTCACATGCTTCTTTTCTTTTGAAAAACATAACGTAAAAACTTATGGTATTTTATAAAATATGAACAAGTCACATGGAGGCTATTTTTTAAAAATGATTTAATATATTTGGAATATAGTGTTAGCACTAGAAGCCACCTCTCGATTGCATCAGAGGTAAGCCTGATGCCCATCAGTTTTTGTGGATGTTGGTTTTATATGGATGGAGGTCGATGGACAAAACTCAAAATCCGAATGATGTTCAACACAGAACTGGACAAGAAATGTATAGGGAAGTTAGGGCCACATTAAATTCAGTTAGTAAATTGAGTTAAAGCTAGAGCAAAGGGAAGACTTAGGAGAAAGGGTGAAGGAGGTTTCCCTGGGTATAACAAGAAAGATATTTCGATTCTGAAGGTGCATCAGACATCAGAACCTTTTAATATTGTGCTTGCACTGGCGACTCCACTGTCTTGGCTCCACTTTTTCAGTGTGGTTGCTTCTGGCTACACCTAGTAGACCCTCAGAGAGCACAACGATCATATATGGTCTTTTATGGTGAACAAAGACCAAACACACTCATCCTACGCATCATTCACCTGACAACTCCATGGTTGAAGAACCATTTGGCGACTCCACTAGTTTGAAATGAAAAGAATCATGGCTAAAAGGTTTGCTCCCTTTAATTTTTGTGATGTTCTTGATTTCCCCAATGTTGTTCCTGCTCCAGATAAATGGAATGATTATTTTCCTATATTTAGAGAGAATAAAGAGGACAACCCTGCTCAACATATCAAAGAGTTTCATGAACTCATACATTAGTGGGAGATACATCATGAGGATGTATTAATGAATTTGTTCATGTTCTCGTTAACAGAGGATGCTCGTGAATGGCACCATTCTTTACCCCCTGCTATCATTTGTCAAAGCTATTGTGAGGGATACAATGACTCTATTAAAGATAGAGTTGCTTCTTATGTAGGTCGTGAGGATGAGCCTAATGACTTCAATCAGAAATCAACTCCTTCTCTTTCTTGTTCATCTGCATCTAAGGAGAGTTGTAAGGATGGGGACTAGGAGGAAGAATATTCTATGAGTGAGATGGTAAAATTCCTCTCTGCCAAACTAGAAAGGTTGGAATCTGAATAAAGTGCAGAGGATTTTCCATCCCTTGAAGAAGATGTTCTTGGTAGCCCTACTGATGAGGGTAGTATTAAAGATTTCATGGCCGTAGAGGCCCTACATTCCACTCATGATGGGCATGTTGTCTCAAGCTTTGATGAATATTTTGAAGAAGAGAAGAAAAGCCCCATATCACAGTTTGTTCACCAAAGGAGAAACCAACCTGTATATGATCGCTATGAATCAGATTCTAAGTTGGATATGCAGGATATCGAAGAGAACACAATAGATCCTTATCCTCTCTTTCTTAAAGGAGATTATCATGAGGAAATCAACCATCCTAGGATCGCAGAAATCAGTGAGCACCGGATTGAATAAATGAGCTTTCCCAGAGGTCCTATCTATGATTATTATGAATCTAACCCTTGGGAGAGCCAAGAAGACGAACCAGAGGATCAGCAGGAGGAGAATTTCATCTCTTGTTCAAAACCTAGCATCGAGAAACCATCATCTAAGGACATCTAACATGTATCATCTTCTCATCCACCTATGCTTATGATAGATATTCAACCATGTGTGAGAAGCTGTGGAGCAGAGCAGGCTTTCCACTACAAATTTCACAGGATTTGCCACTCATTCTATGAGCCTGTCAACAAGTACATGGAATGGAATTTCCTTCATGCCTTGGAGCCGCCCTATTTTATCTCAACTTCAACCTTTGAAGAAAATATGAAGGGTGTGATAGTTCTGTTGTCATGGTTGCATCATCTACTACTGATCATTGACAGAATGAAGGGGATTTTGTTTGGAAAGTTACTTGATTGGCTATGGTGGAAATTTTCTTTCACCTAGTACCATGTAAAGCTTGATTAATTTAGGATTGTACATAAATAAGCTCTTGTGGAGCCCATGTGTGTTTACTTTTTATTTTTATCGGCATGTATTCCTCAACAGAGTTTTTTGAGCCTAACTCCATAGCCCAACATAAGGCGACTAGAACTGCAAAGGAGTTCTTAGAGCCTCGCATGGAGGAATCTATCCCCCATGGAGCCTAATGTTATCACATAATATTGCTAGGGGGTTTTGTTTCCTTATGAGTGGCACCTTGGTGAACAAGTGCAAGGAAAGGGGTTAGAAAACCCACATTTTGGTGTTTATCCAAAGTTTGGGTGAGGATTTGATGGTTTGGTGCCAGTGTATGGTATTAGCTTTGGCTTCCCCATCATTTCCCATGTTTCTTTCGATAAAACATTTACATTAGAACCCAAGTACAAAATGACATTATCCATGTCATATTCCCCAATATACACACTTAGTCTAAACTCTCCTCTTGTCCTCTTTTTGTGCAGTACATGATTCACTACCCTCTTCATGGTAGGAACTTCCCTTTATTGCATGCAATGATCAATCATTCCACACAATGAATTCAACGCAGTTTCATATTTCATCAATTCTAAACAACTTTTGAGAAATTATTTCAAAGTACTTACCTATGGAATCAACCTATTCGTGAGAGTACGATCATAGAATAAAGGAATGTACACCACAAGAGCTGCATATAGTGTCGATGTTGTCCAATCTAGTCCTATTATCTGCTTCCTTGTTTTCTGATATGTCTCTTTTTCTTGTTGTGGGCCAAATTCCATCATAGGTCCTACTAATTTCCTCACCCAATTCTTAATCTACATCCCTTTATTTGTCACATCAATTCCTATCTTATCTTCTCTACAGATGAAAACTCCTATTCTATCCCCTTCATCACACTTCTCTATTGATATCTTCTACACGTTCTGATTCGAGTTTTGGTTCTATTTCCCTCTTGTCTACCACTTTGCAAGTAATTGGGGAAAATATTCTATCGCATGATCCAATGCTCTATAATATGTGTAGGTTTTACAAGGATTCGAGAAGTCATGAGATAAGTGTCTTGGTTGATTACAATTATAGCAAATTATTGGTCCTCTCCCTCCTCTTCCAAATCTATGAAATCCTCCTCATCCGCCATGAATAAAGCCTCTTTGATTTTTATATAGAAGAATGCCTGCTTCTGTCATGATATTTTCCTCCCTAATTATATACATATCTGTAGTGTTCTCTCTCATCAGGTCGAATGCATGATAGTCCTTCACTTTGTACCCTACTAACTTGAAAAAGTTACAAAATAAACTATGGGGCGTACTATGGTATTTTTGCAGTAATGGAAAATTAGGTGGATAATGTCCCCATGTCTTACATATTTCACAGTACCGTCCTCCTAGTAATGGGTTTGGTGCTTCAGTTGCCAAATACTATGCAAATGTTGGGAATTTGTCTTTATGGTGGCTTTCATTCCTACATGTGATGCACCAAAATTATTCTCTCTTCTCCTTTCAATATGTAAGCTATGCTAATTGGGTTGTTAAGGTCGTTAATGTTTTATGGACCAGATCCATCCCCCCACCATCCCCTAAAGGAGAGGTTTCCATATTCATCACAATCTTAAAACCTTCAGGCTGCGACACAACATTTTTGTATATCAATGGTTAGCGAATGTGTGGCAATAGTACTGCAATAAACCATTCTCTGTGATGTTGTTCTAGAATTTGGAATGTCAATCTACCCATCAAATCCTTATATCTTTGATCGTAGTCCCAAACAGAGTCAGTCTACACTTGTTTGATTTTCTTCAACTCTGTAATGTATTGTGTTATCACTCCAAGAGTCACCCCCATACTGCAAATGGGAGTAAGCTTGGTAACATACAAATTGATTTTATTTTGGTTTGACATCAAGGATCAACAAGAATTTAAAGAAAGGAAAAGACAATAGATATCACTACAAATCAATGATGGAATATTGGGCTATGGAGTCATAAATATTCTGCTCATTGAAGGCATTTAATCTCCCTATCAGACAAAAGATTTGTATAATGATGAAGAGAAGAATAAGAGAATTAACATAAAGACGAATATTCGCTAAGAAGAGATCCTCTCTGAAAAGAGAATTTAGATCTATCTGAACAATAAACAATGATAAATTGGCAAGCTTACAACAGATCCTATAGTGTGTCAAAATTCTATCAATCATAGGAAAATTTTAATCCTGAAAATCAACAATACGTTCAAACAAGATGAAGAATAGAACATAGAACATAGAAGAAAATTTTGATGAAACAACTCATATAAATCTTCAATAACATACAATTTACAACCATGTGCCCCTCCAGCTAACAAACTAAAATATACATTCATTCCATTTCTCAAAACCCCCTCCAGTCTTGGGTCGAATACCCCTCCTTCCTTATATCTTTCATCAGATGTATTTATAATCAAAACATAAGACAACATCTAGGAGTGTGAGATTCCCTTCCTATTCTAGGATTCTCCACAAAAAACTACAAGTCTAACATATGTACCAATAGATCTAACAAACTGCTAAAATCAAGGAGCCTGCTAGAGACCAAAAAATGAATGACAAGTCTTGTTTATTGGGGGCCTTTTCTCTAGTGTCATGTGTCTTCTCTTTTCTGTCTTATTCCTTTTGTCATAAGAAAATTCTTATCAGTATGGGTCTGCAAGAAAAACTTCTCTTTGTGGTACTTGAGGCTGACAGTTTTATGTCTCCTCGGCCAGACCCTCCATGCTTCCATTTAAGGAGGTAGTCGATTGTTCAACCACCGATCCTTCTTTCATTAACAAATTTCTCCTTAGGATCAGGATGAGGCCTAACGCCTAGTTTTTTGCCACGCGTTGCTCTTAGATTGTATCCTATATAAGCATGTGATTGCAGAAGTTTCCAAGGGTAGTTTGGATCCACACCGCTCCGACACTCGCAATCCACCACCAAATGCAACATACCTCTTTATCTATACCATGGTTTTGATTGCGGTACTACTCTAAGATTTTAACATTCGATCACTTTATGTCCCCGCAGTGAATTGTGGTCATCGATCGTATTACAATCTGTGATCTAGGAAGGCCCTGATTTTGTTGCCATGCGCTAATCTCGGATGGACCCTACATCAACATGTGATTGCGAAAGTTGTCAAGGGTGGTTTGGGTCCACATCACTTTGACCCCCGCAATCCATCACCATCTGCCATGTAGCTCTTCCGTTATACCATGGTTTTGATTGTGGGACTGCTCTAGAATTTCAATGTTAAAGCATGTTATGTCCCCATAACGAAGAGTGGTTGTTGATTTGTTGCAATCTTCGATATGGGTAACCCTGTTATTTTAGCACCCCCACTAAACTTTATCTATTTTCCAACTCCAGAATCCTTTTAATCGTGTTTATATATGGAGACATTTTTGGCGTTTGGGAGCTTTGAATGCTGAGCAAGAATATCTCTCGGAGGACGATCTCCTGAATCTGACATGGTGGCCTGACATCATTGTGTTGTCACAACTACTTATGAATGAGCACCATGTGTATTCGGTACTTCGACACTTCGAGCTTCGGGAGTTTTGGATTGAAAATCATGAAAAAATCCCATAGTGGTACGGGCTTGGAGTGACATGGTAGTTTGAAATGAATGCTATGCATCCTCGGCGGATAAGTGCCATGTGTTGAATTGAAAAACACCCGTGGAGTGGTAGGGCCTGAAGCGATGTGTCATCCTGACGTCACTTTGGGACTTCGACTCTTCGAGACATAGGCATGCTTGGATGGAAATCTCTCGAAGTAAATTTCTCCTGATTGACGTGGCAATCTCTCCTTACTTCGACTCTTCAGGCTTCGGGAGCTTTCAAATGCAGGCATGAATATCTCCCGAAGTGAACTTTTACCAGTTTACATGGCATCCACTCGATACTTCAGGACTTCGGGACTTCGACACTTCGGGTTGTTTGGATGGTAATCTCCCGAAGTAACATTCTCTCGGTTGACGTTGAAAGCTCTCATTACTTTGGTGCTTCGGGCTTCGGGAGATTTTGAACGTGGGCATGAATATCTCCCGAAGTGACTTTCTCCTGATTGATGTGGTAGTCTCTCGTTACTTCAAGACTTTGGGAGTTCAACACTTCGAGGCTTCTATCTAGTCATTAATCCTTGCATGATTTTGAAACTCTGAATGCATGAGAGTCGCTAATCTAAACTGCACATGGGATCTCCACCGTTGAAAATTAAACCTGTCTATTTTCTTGTATTTCAAGCCCGAAATGGACTACTATGAATGCTTCATTTTGCTCATAGTTTTTTCCTGTGCATGCAACATACTTGATCATCCTATCTTTATCAACCAGAAGAGGAAAAAATTATAGGAAGGTATGAAAAAAAGAGAGAGACAATGCATAGGTGTATCTACCTAGGTCTTAACAACAACTACATATGACCCATGACGACTTTATGTGATAAAATTTCGCTCCATAGGGGATGGCATGCTCCCTGTGAGCTGCCAAGAACAAGAAGCTTCAGTGTCTTATCCTAGGGCTATGGGGTCACTTATTCAAATACTAAAAGAAAACTGAAAACTGAAAATCTTGCACACGAGCTTATTTATATACAAGACCCTACTCTAACTGACCTTTAGAATGCTCAGTTGAAAACAAACTTCTACTATATCCACCCAAACTGTTTGATAACATAATTCTTCTTTTCATTACAAATGATCCATAAAAGGTAAGTGAAGTATGACAGTATAATGAAAACATGTTTTGGAACACTGACAATACCTCCAAATGACGATAATATGATTAAATTTGCAGGCTCCAATGCTTTGGGAAAGTTTTGTTATCACATGAAGTTGTCTAGGGTCACGGTTGACATCCACGAGTGTAGGTGAGTGGGAAAGTGTAGTGTGTAGCAGTCGAGATCCTCTGTGCAGCTCGATGTAGCGCTATCTCCAAGCGCAATTGGAAGGATTCCAAAGTTGGAAGGTGGATAAATATTTGGCAGGTGCGCTAAAATAGCCGGCCCGCCCAGATCTCAGATCCTGTTCAGATCAATGGCCTCAAATCATTTTGGGTCCGCAACTTTCTCGGGCATTAAAATTCCTTGAGCGGGCCAAAATCCTAACCACGGTTTTGTGGGGTGGCTACGTGGCGAGAAGCGATGCATTTTGGTCCGAAAAGTGGTGTGGGCCTAAACCGCTCCCCGCGGCCCCGAAATCACGTGCGCATATGATGTCTTATCCAACAACAATAGGTGGTCTCCCACTGGTATTCAGGTCACTTCTCCAATCCCGAGGAGGATTCAATTAATGAAAAAGGACTGGTAGTTAAAACCTCATCTCGGTCCATAAGTAGGAATCTCGGAAGCTATGGTCAAGGAGACAAAATTGTCATCCCAAGGTACCAACTAGATGGTTTATTCTTATATGCCCATACTGATATGAGTTTGCGTCTCACAGGAGGAAACACATACAGTTTGACAAGAGGAGGCACAGAGGAAATACTTTGAATGGAATGGCCAAATCACACTCTTGGTAGTTTTGATTTGATTCGATTATAAATAGATCATTTTAAGATTATTTAAAGGTGGTCGAATGGTTGAGCAAAGCTCCCTATTTCGTAATATTTTGATAACATAATTGTTCTCAGGTTTTGTATAAGATATTATACTTTCACATTAATAGAAGTCAACTTATTTCATCATCTTGTTTAATTTGTGTTGAAACACTCGTGCATGGAGGATCCATACGAGGGTTGTAGTTGTATTGTAATGCAGGTTTGATTATAATGTTGACGTGACTTGTTTCAATATTTTCTTTGTTTCCTTGTTTCCTCTTGTGCTGAAATGCTCGTGCATGAAATATCCAGACAAATTATTGTAGTTGCATGGTAATGGAGGTTTGATTATTATGTCGTTGTGATATATTTCAGTGTCTGAAACTTGAGTTCAAGAGTTCTATTGTTCCTGAGTTTTTCTTCACCAATCTGCTTGAAAGTCAGATGCTCATGGAAAACTTGTTCACCTTTCTCACTAAGTCTTCCTTCTGCACACCTTTAACCTTAAACCACTAACTAAAGTTAATGAGGACCTCATTTCCCTATGCATTTCTTGTCCAGTTTCTGTGTTAAAACCTTCTTGTTCTGAGTTATGTCCATTTGACCTCCACTCATAAAATCACATCCACCAAACATTTTGATGGGTATTTGGATTATCCTCTTGCAGTATGAGGAATACTCTCAGTGCTAACAAGTTCAACTCCATATATAACCCCGTAGGGTCATAAAATTTATAATAATGCATGCTAAACTGGTAAAAAGTTACCTCCTTTATTTAACCATTGCTCACATGTTGTTTGATGTTCTGAGCATCTACATGTGGATAAATGATTGATGCATGCTTGCTAATACCAGGTGATATCTAGTCATTTATAAGTGTTGGACATGAGATAAGATGCACATTTATCTCTTCATTTTCTCCTCCATCACTCTCCCAAGGATCAAATTCATAATTATCATATATAGGAACCATGCTACGAGGTTCCAAAGAAGCTATGAAAAAACACTTATCTTCCTCATCTTCATTGGGATATTCATCAAAGATTGGTTGTTCTTGGTCAGTATTTGAAACAACTTATTCATCATAAGAAGGGTTGCTAAAGACATATGTTTCAAGAACAGACATATCCTCTAGATTTTCTTCATAAGAGTAACAAACAAAATCTGCCTTCAATTATGAAAAGCTAGGAAAAAATACAGAGGAATCTTCCCTAGTTTTTTTTAACTAATGTATCATTTATCTCAGCTTCATAGTTAGGAGAAATATCTATTTATGTATAAATTTTCTCTTCGACATCAAAATATTCAAAAGAGACATGTTGATCTCCATAAACATTTAAAACAACATATACATCTGATATGATTCCATATGTTTCTATGTTATTTCTATCATAATGAATATCATTCAAAACCTCTTCATATTCATGACAAATGCTTTCTTCCACAATAAATGCTTCATCACAAATCTAGTTTTCATGACTAGACGAATATTTATGAATCAAATAAAACTCATCACAACAATTTTCATAAAGATACTCAACTAAAAAAGTACTCTTTACAAAATGAATTGAAAGATGCATGAAAACCTATCAAAGAGTTTATTCTTGTAATGGTAAGAGATCGATGACAATCACGAGAAATCCCCTCTAATGAATACCTGAAAATCTTAATTTGAACATCTTCATGCACAATATGAATTTGATGAATAAAATCATGAAAACCCATCAAATGTTTAGCTCGTACCTCCCACTCTTCTCCTCGAAATTTAGGAAGGATACTTTGCCATTCATCTCTACTCGACTCTAGCTTACGGAAACCAACTATTTTTGAAAAAACACAGAAAGAATACCTCTGAGCTAAAATCCTGTCCATTTCAAATCTTGTCCTTCCTCAGTAGTGAGGCCATTAATGTTGTCACTCCAAGAGTCACCCCCAGTCTGCAAATGGGAGTAATCTTGGTAACATACAAATTGATTTTATTTTTGTTTGAGATCATGGATCAACAGGACTTTAAAGAAAGGAAAAGAAAACACATCTCACTATAGATCAGTGATGGACCATTGGGCTATGGAGTCATACACATACTACTCATTGAAGTCATTTAAGCTCCCTATGAGAAAAAGATTTGTATAATGATGAAGAGAATAATAAGAGAATTAATATAAATACCAATATTCGCTAAGCAAAGATCCTCTCTCCAAAGAGAATTTAAATGTGTTTGAATAGTAAACAATGATAAATAAGGAAGCTTACATCAGATCCTCTACTGCATCAAGAATATATCAATCAGAGGAAAATTTTTATCCTTAAAATCAACAATACGTTCAAACAAGATGAAGAATAGAACATAGATAACAAATCTGATGAAACAACTAATATGAATCTTCAATAACATACAATTTACATCTACATGTCCCTCTAGCTTACAAACTGAAATATATAGTCATTCCATTTCTCAAAACCCCCTCCGCTCTTGGGATGAACCCCCCCCCCCTTACTTATATCATTCATTATATGTATTTATAATCAAAATAGAATACAACAACTAGGAGTGCGAGCTACCCTTCCTATTCTAGGATTCTCCACAAAAAACTACAAGTCTAACATCTGTACCAATAGATCTAAAAAACTACTAAAATCAAGGAGCTTGTTGGCAACCAAAAATGAATGAAAAGTATTGTTTCTTGGGATCCTCTTCACCAGTGTCATGTGTATTCTCTTGTCTTTCATGTTCCTTCAGTCAAAAGGAAATTTTTATCAGTGTGGGCCTCCAGGAAAAACTTCCCTCTATGGTACTTTGGGCTGATAGTTTTTTGGCTCCTCGACTAGACCCTCCATGCTTCCATATAAGGGGGTAGTCAATTGTTCAACCACCAGTCCTTATTTCATTAAATGATTTATCCTTGGGATCAGGAGGAGGCCTAACGCCTAGTTTTTTTCCACATGTTGCTCTCAGATTGGGACTTATATAAGCACGCGATTGCGGAAGTTTTCAAGGGAGGTTTGGATCCACACCACTCTGACCCTTGCAATCCACCACCAACTACCATGTACCTCTTTATCTATACCATAGTTTCGATTGCGGGACCTCTCTACTATTTTTGCGTTCGATCCCTTTCTGTCCCCGCAATGAAGTGTGGTCGTCGATATTGTCACAATCCATGATTCTGGAAGGCCCTGCTTTTGTTACCACCCGTTGCTCTGGGATGAACCCTACATCATCACGTGATTGCAAAAGTTGTCAAGGGAGGTTTGGGTCAACATTTCTTTGACCCCCGCAATCCACCACCAACTGCTACGTACCTCTTCCACTATACCATGGTTTTGATTGTGGGACCGCTCTAGAATTTTAATGTTCAAGTATGTTCCATCCCAACAATGAAGCGTGGTCGTCGATCTATTGCGATCTTTGATCTGGGTAACCCTTCTATTTTAGCGCCTCCGCTAAAATTTATCCGTATGCCAACTTTAGAACCCTTTTAACGATGTTTAGAGATAGAGCTAATTTTGGGGTTTGGGAGCTTTGAATGTTGAGAAAGAATATCTGTCGGAGGACAATCTCCTGAATATAACGTGGTAACCTGACATCATTGTGTTGTAACAAATACTGATGGATGAGCGCCATGTGTCTTCGATACTTTGACACTTCGGGCTTGGAGAGTTTTGGATTGCAAAGCATGAAAAACTCCTGGAGTGGTACGGGTCCAGAGTGACGTGGTAGTCTAAAATGAATTATATGCGTCCTCAGTGGATAAGTGCCATGTGTTGAATTGAAAAACACCCATTGAGTGGTAGGGATTTAAGCGATGTGTTAGTGTGACGTCACTTCAGGACTTCGGCTCTTCAGTACTTCAGGATGCTTGGATGGAAATATCCTGAAGTAACTTTCTCCTGGTTGACATGGAAACCTCTCGTTACTTCGTTTCTTCGGGCTTCGAGAGATTTTGAACACGGACATGAATATCTCTCAAAGTGACTCTCTCCCGGTTTATGTGGCACCCTCTCATTACTTCGGCACTTCGGGGATTCAGGATGTTTGGATGGATATATCTTAAAGTAAATTTCTCCCGGTTGACTTGGCAACCTCTCGTTACTTCGGTGCTTTGGGCTTTGGGAGATTTTGAACGTGGGCATGAATATCTCCCGAAGTGACTTTCTCCCAGTTGACGTGGGAGTCTCTCATTACTTCGGGACTTCGACACTTCGGGGATTTTGTCTGGTCATTAATCCTTGCACGAATTTGAAACTCTGAAAGAAGGAAAGCCTTTAATATGTACTACACATGGGATCTCCACCGTTCAAAATTGAACTTGTCTGTTTGCTTGTATTTCAAGCCTGAAATGGACTGCTATGAATGCTGCATTTTGCTCATAGTTTTTCACTGTGTATACAACATACTTAATCTTCCTAAATTTATCAACCATAAGAGGAAAAACTTATAGTAAGGTATGAAGAAAAAAGAGAGACACGACAGAGGTGTAGACCTAAGTCTTAACAACAACTACGTATGACCCATGACAACTTTATGTGATAACATATTGTGACTCATATTTTGGCTTCTTGAACTCTTTTAATAATTCTTGTAGAAGTTATGTCGATGCTCTCGCTTGACCTGCTGGTGTAGTACCCTACAATTTCATGTACTAGACTAATGCGTGGCCTCTAATCATTGTTTCCAACTAGGCAATCTTCCTGGCCTCATCCTAGACATTCTTAGCACCCCAAATTGTCTCACATACAAATAAATGTTGTTGGGGTTCTCTGACCCAACTCCCTGGAACTCAAAAATTCTCAATGTATTATCTAACCCTACCATGGTGTTTTCCATAGTACCACCCATCGATGTTGTTGGTTGATTCTGATTCGACGCACTACTTACATTTCTCTAACTACCACTATTTTGACTTCCTCTACTAACTACAAGTGCTTTTGACAAATATTAAAATGTTATCTCAGATCTAAGTGACACACACCCGGTCATGAGTTCCACACATGATCCGGTCTCAATAGGAATTAATGACTCTTCTATTATAGAACTTAACTAAGGATCCTATCCCTCTCCTTTTGTGCCTAGTATTTCAATGATCTGAACTATTGTGCAGGGTTCTCTCCTCTCATACTCACTGTGCGAATCCTTTTTATCAACCCCGAATTTCAACCTCTTGTATCTTCTTCCACTATAGAGTATGCCAAATTCGTCTTCTTCTTCTAATACACCTTCTTCATTTCTCTACATCTGCAGTCCCTCCATTCCTTACTCAATTCTTTCTTCATTCCTTCCTACCTTCAAATTATCCCCTCGTCAACCCCCACTTCCCCTATGTGCACGAATCCCCCTAGAAATCAAATTCCATCGTCATTACATGTTTGTCGCACAAAAACATATTTATCCGTGTACCCAATGCTTCCAGAAACATTCCACATGGACCCTTGAAGAAATAAATTTCCCATACAATTTACTCTAAATTCTGTAATATAACCCCCCATGTATGTTATTCAATGAGAAATCAATTGCGCGAGAAGTAGTATTTATTACAAAATTCAATTGTCTTGCCAAGTCAGGGGTCTAGGTGCTTAGAGCTATAGCTTGGTGTCTTTGAGTATTCTCCACTAACCTTTCTAACCATTTAGCTAAAATATTCAAAAAATCACCAAAGAAAATATCTTGTAGATCTATGTACACATACCTTTTCAACCATTATTCATAATTGATCCAAGGGTTTGTATTCTCTCCTTTGTAAAACTTACGCTACTTCCTTTCTATCCATTCAAGGATATCTTTCTTAGTCGACCTCCAAAATATTCCCTCAATTACATATTTTGGGTCCTCACAACGAAACCATTTGTCGTGCATAGTCTAAGAACCTAGGTTAAATTTCTTTAACCAACAAAACCTCTTTAGACACAGACCCTTTCAACATCACCTACATGCAAGTGAATTCTTACCCGAGACATCTACTAGGCCTCCAGGAAGCAAGTTTCTATACGTATGATTGGATTTGAGGCTATCAATATAACCAATACTACTTATTCACCCTGTGCGTTTAACCTTATTCAACATCTTTTTATCATTCAAGAAACCCTATGCATGACTTTCATTAATTAACAATTCATTACTTTTACCACAAAAGTTGTGTGACATTAGCCATTCCAAGATTCATTCAATACCTTAAACCTTAGTGTGAAGAACAATATAACATAGATTACGACATAACCAACCCATTGAATCATTCATTATTATTGTGCATAAACGATGTTTTAACCATATTTATACTAATCATGCATAAACATAACATCCATGAATAATCACATCAAAAAGTACATGAAACACAATATTTAAACTTGGTTCACCCAATCATTGGGCTACATCCACAACGGTTGGCTTCTTATACTAGTCTTCCTGCAATAATCATCCCAGGTATGTGCAATGCACTTACAAAAAGGTACAACATATTGTAATCCCCAACCCTTCCTAGCCACTCTGTAGTGCAAGCTTATCTTGCAACTTCTCCTATTCCCGAAAGTTCTTCCCCAAAACTCTGAGGATAAACTCTCTTCCTCAGTTATGATCAACCTAGTCTCTTATTCTCAACAACAACCAACCTAACCTTCCCCGAACCTTTACATATTTATACATAGAATTAGGGGAAAAAAGCCTAATAACAACTTATTCGAAAAACCCTAATGGGTTATAAAGGTTTTTCCTTTTTTAGCATCGATCTGTTTTATTTTCTTCTTTCGCGTTGAACCCGCAAAATTCACCCTTGCCATGTGCTCGAGTCCTACCTTCTACCCTTTCATCTGATATGGCGCAGCTCTCAAAACTTAGTTATTCTCATCCAAAATGCTTGTCCAACACATAAGTTCACCAAGTGAGGACCAAATGTTTAGGGTGAAGAAAGGTAGATGGATTGATCTACCACTTGGATGATTGGACTTGTTGAGTGTTTGATTCACCTCATTATATTTGGATGAAAGTGAGACGTTGGTAAGGGGATATTTTTTGATATTTTGGTAACATAAGTTCTTGGTTGAGATCTATTTGGTCTAGGTAACTTTATTTGGAGTAGGAGGGATGTTGGTAATGAAACACATTGATGTTTCATAACATCACATACTTTGACATACAATTCTAAATATTTTTATGGATTTGTATTTTATGGTGTAAGTTAATGGGCATATGGTCATAAGAACTATTTAGGCATGACTATGCCTTGTTTGATATGTATGTTGACTTAGGTGATAGGGGGCATGTTATATTCTTGGATTCCTTGTTAATAAAATTTGAAAAGGGTAGGTGTTTATCTTAAATCATTTTTCAAGAGGAAATGTTTGGATAACCTTCACTGTTGGTCATAAAATACTTAAGACCAAATCACTGTTTGTTCATAATTTATAAGCCCGTGGTATTGGGTAACCCATACTATTTGTTCATGATATTTCACATGATGAAGCCTATTTAATGGAATTTAAGGTCTTTAGCATTCAAAAACTTGGTTTTCACAACAACAAACTACTTCTAAGGCAGTCTATGCTTCTATAGAAATTTGGACGGATTCGGTATAGAGTACTTCACATGGATGCATGACATGTTAGGTATAGTCTATGCTTCTATAGAAATTTGGACGGATTCGGTATAGAGCACTTCACATGGATTCATGACATGTTAGGTATAGCGCACTTCATCCGGGAATGATTACAACGCTGTAAACAGAACAAAACTATACTCACAAGGAATGGGGATTTGGAGCAACCTTAATTTCCCGCCGCCGATCTCTGTTTAAACATTCTTGATGCTTGTTACCCACGCACAAGAATTATGGAAAATATTGAAAATCCAGGTTGAGTTTGCGGATCTCTGTTTAAGCAGTCTTGATGCTTGTCACCCAAGCACAAGAACTATGGAAAAATATTGAAAGTTTTAGGATTTTTTTGGACTTTTTTTTTTAAATTATTATTGAAATTCGGTTATATAATTGTTTTTGGTAAAATTGTAACTTTGTTTTCCTTAAATTGCATTTTAATATTTATAAATAGATTTAACGGTTGAAAATCCTCTTTAAGTAAAATTAACTTTATGTTTTTTAAATTGCATTTTTATATGTATAAATAAATCATATAAAAATAGATTTATTTAATATGTATAAATAGATTCAACGATTGAAAATCTTCTTTAACAATGAAAATTGTGCAAATTTAACAACTTAATTCTACAATTTTAACCATTAAACTAAAAAATTGATGAAAAAGTGAAAAAATAAAATCCAAAACTTCAAACGTTTAAACTAAGTTGACCCTAGATCGATTTTTTAACAGGTCGATTTTGTTTCAAGGAAACACTATTTCCATGAACACAATTTTCGACAAAATTAACAAATCCCATACTCATTGAAAGCGTTTTGACCACTGACTTGATAACAAGACAAGTTCTACCAGGAACGTGTCGAGATTTAAATGGAACCATTTATCGAACCATCGGAGTTTCTACGAGAAAGGCTATACTAAGGTGGTAGATAAAAAGATGAAAAAACAACGATACCAATATCTCCCGCTGCATAGGGCTAGCACAGCCACAATTACGTGGCTGATTAACGTTGAAAGGCATATTAAAATGAAACGCGGTCAACATAGAAATGAAACTAAACGCTCTCAGCATAGAAATGAAACGAAATGCGGTTAGCATAGAAACTTGGCTATCCCTTTATACAAATATCTTAATATTTTTTAATCAGATAAATGTGGCAATAAATTAATGAAGATAATGCGTAAATATCATAACCTACACGACTTCTTGGAAACTCAGAAACTCAGAGTTCAATGCGGATAGCGTTCAATGAGATCAATCGAAATAATAAGTGAAGAACTTTTCGTCCACTTGGAAAGGTAAAAATGCGTAAAGGTAAAACGATAACCCCTAAAAAATCTTGTTTCGTATAACCATGAGAAGACATAAAGGCAACAGATCCACCGTATCCTCCATGTGTCGAGTGCAACAGATCGGGGATATAAAGGCAAACGAGTGTTACATAACTATGAGTTTATCCAACAGTAAAACAATTACAAATTCGATTTGAAAATCATTTGATTGACGAAAAATGCACTTCTCCATGTGTCGAGTGCAACAGATCCGGGATATAAAGGCAAAAGACTGTTACAGAACGATGAGTTTATCCAACAGTAGAACAATTACAAATTCGATTTGAAAATCATTTGATTGACGAAAAATGCGCTTCACCACGAAAACAATGCTTGGGGAAATTTAGTACACATATTTCTGGTTCTCTGACACAGTATTATGGAGAAGCGATGTCGCGGAATGCTTTATAGCCATGGAGAAATGGTAATATTTTATGCATGCCATTGATCGATCTACGGGGAGGCAATAACAACGGGCATGTACCGGCAACGGTAGTTCATGCTTAATTGTAGTCGACTCCACCGCCTTCGTGAATTTATATTTCTTTCCCAAGACATACAAAATCAATATCCCATAGCAGCTAGTGCCCCTTATCCCACGCTCTATCTTTCCCCTTATG
>JZKD02S1673940.1:499876-515423 GCA_000966675.3 Picea glauca
ACACTGTACAGTCACTGTATATCACAATCAATCTATGTTTCTGGGCACTGATCATCAAATTGGATAGATGATCACACTGCAGTACTTCAACTCGAATTGAATTTATGTCGTTAATGAAATACAAATGGTGTGAATATATCATTGGTATTCCGTACTTTGTCAATGGCCTAAAAAAACTATTTTGAAAGCCTTAGTGGACAATTGCGGTAATATAAATCTTATATTTGTTTCAACACATGAAGTATTAAGTACTATATTGATAAAAATCTTATATAATCTTATATTTGTTGCAACACATGAAGTATTAGGTACTATATTGATAAAGATAGTGACGCATATTCAACGTAAATAGTAGCAAACAATTTCGAAAATAGCAGAAGACAACCATCGAAATTATTCCAATACACATAACAGGTTTCTTATATTCAATTTAAAATCAAAATATAATGAGTAAAATTCCTATGTTGTATCATTGTCACGGTGTATAAACAAACCATAATCTTAACAGATATAAAACAAAAACTTTTCGCAAACAGCCTTAATTTTTGGTTGGTTTGAGTTTATCGTATCGGTATTTTACTTGACGGCCGCTCAGAGTTTTTGTTTCTTTCTCTGCAGAACAAGTCACGGAAGATTACTTATGAAACTTTTGTGAGTCAATGTATTATAACTAGCACAGCCGCGAGTTAGCGGCTTGTGAACGCCGAAAGGCTTACGGCTGGTAAACCGCCTCATCCCTCATCCGCTGCTGGTGAACGCCGATAGGTGTCCGCTGTTCACTGTGTTTAAGCAGGACGCAGATAGGTGTCCGCTGTTCACTGTGAGGAATTGGAATCAACATTGAATGTGGTCCTGATGGAATACGGGAGGAAACAGTCGAGTAAGTGGAGATGAAAGCTACAGCCGAGGGAAAACGGCTGAGGAAGTGGAGAGTAAATGATACGTTGCTGGAGAAATGGAAAATAATAAACCTTATTAATCAGTCAGACGTGGTAATCAGTTAGTCACTATAGTAAATTTTAAATATTATAAAATAGAAGTAAAAAAATAAACATGTAAATGGATGTCTTTATAATTACGTCGAAAGGCGTACACCTATTGACAATGGGCACAATTAACATGTTTACTTTTTAATATTTACCTAATCACATTAAAAAATTACGGTAAGGATATGTAAATGCCACTTTTAAATGATTAAGTAGGATTAAACAGTGCAGCCAAACCTCCGAAAGGCGTATACCTATTGACAATGGGCACAATTAATGATCTTTTAACCTTATTTAACCTTAAACCCTAATATGATGGCTATGGGTTGAAGATGCTGGCATATTCTTAGTCCTCCTCCAAAATGAATGGGTGAGATTTATTGTTCATAACTTTCTTGCATTTATCAAGACATCCTTTAACATGTTTACTTTTTAACATTTACCTAATCACATTAAAAAATTAGTAAGGATATGTAATTACCACTTTTCATATTACCACAGACAAATTACAGCAGACGTTAGTACAAGATTAATATATCGCACCCCATCCCTAAAACACAGGATTAATGTAAAATCAACCCAACCCTAAAACACAAAACTAATGTAAAATATCGATCCCAACCGTAAAACACAGGATTAATGTAAAATATTGATATTGACCCCAGTCCATTGTAATACGTTTCCGCCCCAGTCCATTTATAAATTATATCGACCCGAGTCCATTGTAAAATTCTGCATATAATCTTTATTGCATATATTGCATATAATATTCATATAACTCGCGGCAACAATATTCTTTATAATATGCATCTAACTCACGGCATATAATATGCATCTAACTAGCGGCATATAATATTCATCTTTATTGCATATTCGTAAATCACAAATAATCTTCTACATATTGCATATAATATTCATCTTCTGCATATTGCATATGAGTACATAGCTATTCCCCGAAAGTTCGTGGACCTTGATAATCAGATGCTCCTCTTCAGGACTGATCTTGCCACGTTTGAGATCAGGTCAGAGATAGCTAAGGCACTTTAGTCTGTAGCTATTTTCAGTTCTCTTTAGACCTGCAAATTGATGTCTGTTGTTTCTGTAATTGGTCATTACATTACATAATAAGCATCCACAGTCAAAATTTCCCTCGCAAATGTTAAGCAATCATAGATGTATGTATTCAGAGAGGTTTATTCTTACATACCGGCTTCTTTGGTGAGAAATTTCCAGCGCCTTTCCCTGTGTAAACAGTAATAATTATTTTCGTGTGCATGCGACTGTGTGCAAAGTAAAAAAACTGTAAATTGGCAAATGCGGTTATAGCGTGGTAATTATTCAATCTTAGGAGGTGGGAAAACGTGCATAGGAGGTGAAAGGGCTCACAGAATGCGTGGCACATGCGGCTAGGAGGTTAAACGCTCACAGAATGCATGGAAAATGGGGCTGTCTCTAAATTGGCAGCGGTTAAACGCTCAAAGAATGAGTTGTGGTGTCAGAGGGCAGTTTAAACATCAGAAAGGAATGTGTGCAGGTCGTGGCATCAAAGAGATGTTCAAAAATGAATGTGTGAAGTGTTTTTTAATCATCTAAATGTGGCATGCACATATATTAATCCTCCTTAATCATTTAAATGTGGTAATTATATATCCTTACAGTAATTTTTTAATGTGATTAGGTAAACGTAAAAAAGTAAACATGTTAACGGATGAGTTGATAAATGCAAGGAAGTTATGAAGAATAAATTTGATTCATTGATTTTGGAGGACGACTAAGAATATGCCAACATCTTCAATGTGTAAATAAGGGTAAATAAGGTTAAAAGATCATTAATTGTGCCCATTGTCAATAGGTATATGCCTTATCGGCGTAACTAGCACAGCGACGAGTTAGCGGCTGGTGAATGCCGAAAGGCTTACAGCTGGTAAACCGCCTCATCTGCTGCTGGTGAACGTAGATAAGTGTCCGTTGTTCACTGTGAGGAATTGGAATCAACACCGAACGTGGTCCTGATGGAATAAGGGAGGAAACAATCAAGTAAGTGGAGATGGAAGCGACAGGGGAGGGAAAACTGTGGAGGAAGTGCAGAGTAAATGATATGTTGCTGGAGAAATGGAAAATAATAAACCTTATTAATCACTCAGAGGTGGCAAAGAGCTAGCCACTATAGTAAATTTTAAATATTATCAAGTAAAAGTAAAAAAATAAACATGTAAACAGATGTCTTTATAATAGTGAGGAAATTAGTGGTTGAAATCACAACCATTGATTTATTTGGACGACTAAGAATATTCCATCAATATTTAATATTGTCTATACAAACATGATTAAGCACTAAAAACCTATTAAATGTGCCCATTGTCAATAGGTGTACACCTTTCGATGTAACTAGATCTTAAGACCAATGTATCAACTACCATTATTTTGTTTTTCTTTCTAATAATTAATGCAACACAAAGTTTAAAGGAAATGTTTAGCTTTAGTGAACTGGATCTTAAGACCAATGTATCAACTACCATTATTTTGTTTTTCTTTCTAATAATTAATGCAACACAAAGTTTAAAGGAAATGTTTAGCTTTAGTGAACTGGACTTCCGTGCAAACTGTCCTTGCCCTTTCACGCTAGGTTAAATGTTTTATGTTTTTACACTTGAGAGCTAACCACGATATAATTTATAAATTTTATGTATATCTGATTGCTTGAACACATGATTAATATCAACTAGAAAAACACAGGATTAATGTAAAATCGACCCCAACCCTAAAACACAAGATTAATGTAAAATATTGACCCCAACCCTAAAACACAGAATTAATGTAAAATACTCATATTGACCCTAGTCCATTGTAAAATACTGCATATAATCTATAATTTATAAATTTTATTTATATCTAATTGCTGGAACACAGGACTAATGTAAAATCGACCCAACCCTAAAACACAAGATTAATGTGAAATATCGACCCCAACCCTAATAAAACACAGGATTAATGTAAAATATTGATATCAACCCGAGTCCATTGTAATACGTTTCGACCCTAGTCCATTTATAAATTATATCGACCCCAGTCCATTGTAAAATACTGCATATAATGTTTATTGGATATATTGCATATAATATTCATATAACTCGCGGAAACAATATTCTTTATAATATGCATCTAACTTGCGGCATATAGTATTAATCTTTATTGCATATTCGTAGATCACACATAATCTTTTGCATATTGCATATAATATTCATCTTGTGCATATTGCATATGAGTACATAGTTATTCCCCAAAAGTTCGTGGACCTTGATAATCAGATGCTCCTCTTTAGGACTGATCTTGTCATGTTTGAGATCAGGTCGGAGATAGTTGAGGCACTTTAGTTTGTAGATTTTTTCAGTTCTCTTTAGACCTGCAAATTGATGTCTGTCGTTTCTGTAATTGGTCATTACATTACATAATAAGCATCCATGACATAGAAAACAGTCAAAATTGCCCCCGCAAATGTTAAGCAATCACAGATGTATGTATTCACAGAGGTTTATTCTTACATACCGAGTGCTTTGGTGAGAAATTTCCATTCCCCGTGTAAACAGTAATAGTTATTTTTGTGTGCATGCGACTGTGTGCAAAGTGAAAAAACTGTAAATTGGGAAATGTGGTTATAGCATGGTAATTATCGAGGCTTACGAGGTGGGAAAACATGCATAGGAGGCGAAAGGACTCACAGAATGAGTGGCACATGCTGCTATTTTTAAACTGGTAATTATCTAAGTGGAAAAACGCGTGTAGGAAGTTAAACGCTCACAAAATGCATGGAAAATGGGGTTGTCTCTAAATTGGCAGTGATTGTCTTTAAATTGGTAATTATTTAAGTGGGAAAACCGTTCGTCAGAGGTTAAACGCTCACATAATGGGTCATGGTGTCAGAGGGCAGTTAAACATCAGAAAGGAATGCGTGCAGGTCATGGCATCAAAGAGCCATTCAAAAATGAATGTTTACATGTGTGAAGTGTTTCTTAATGATATAAACGTGGCATGCACATATATTAATCCTCCTTAATCATTTAAATGTGGCAATTATATATCTTTAGAGTAATTTTTTAATGTGATTAGGTAAATGTAAAAAACTAAACATGTTAATGGATGCATTGATAAATGCAAGGAAGTTATGAACAATAAATCTGATTCATTGATTTTGGAGGATGACTAAGAATATGCCAACATCTTCAATGTGTAGCCATCAGATTAGGGTTTAAGGGTAAATAAGGTTAAAATATCATTAATTGTGCCCACTGTCAATAGGTGTACGCCTTATTGGCGTAATCACGCTACATTGCAGTAGTCAAGCAAAATGTCTTGTGAATGGTTATGATAGTTAAATGGTTTGAACCTTTACTAAGATGAGAGTTCCTTTCATAATGTTGTCGGCCATATATTTTAAAATAATCATTATTAATGATGCGAACCCCGGAGCAGGGAAGGAATTTGACGTCACAAAGTTAAACAAATTTCAAAATTGTACAAATAGGCACTAGAGTTGTCAAGATTGTTAAATTTTAAATATTAAGGAGAGTTCTTATACAGAAAAGCAAAGAAAATTGCATATTTAAATCTCTATTTTATTATCGAATCAATCACATATTTATATTATTGAATCAATCACATATTTATATAAGATGTTTTTTCAATAGCATAATAAATTTATGAGGAAATCTCTTAACGATAGACACATAAATAAGATTGGATAGTCTAAATTTGTTTTTCACAACTAATTAGATCTAACAAATCCAAACCAACACTTAAATAAACATGTAAGCATTAATTCTAAACACCCTGAGTTAATGCTTGCATTACAAATAACAATACTAAAATCACATAAAAATATTTTTGAACCTACAAATAACAATACTGAAATCACTCAAAAATATTTTCGAACTTCTTGTGTGGGCATTTCTACTCACTGTGAAATCTCATAGACTGCCCTCTTTTTCAACCATCAACTTTTAACTACCACTCCATCCATTTAAGATATAATTGCTAGAAGATTATTGACAACTATACTGAATCACTCTATGAACATACTTTCATATGTGAAAATATAACAAATGTATATTTTAACAACTATATGGGAAAGTAGTCTAATACTAAATGTATCCGACAATTAATCATACAACTTAAATCAAATCAGTGAAATATTCCTTTGACATAAAAAAACTCAAAAACTACCATCCTGAATAATGTTACTATGTTTTATAATTGGTTCTTTATAATATGATGTACTTAAACACTCTCCACTCCAAAATTAAAAAAAAAAAAAAAATTCCACACCCCAACATAAAAAACATTGATGTTGCAGCTCCACCAACTTAACTGGATCTCACTAAAACATTGATGCTGCAGCTCCACCGAGTGAACTGGATCTCACTGAAGATACAAACTTCACTTCTCACCAAGCGATTCATTAAACAAAGGTCTAAAATAAAGTGGTTTGATTATTTGGAAATACCTTGAGCAAGACACAGATCACTTCAAAAAAATGCATCCATTTACCTTGTAAGCAAAAACATATTTTAATATAAAACAATCCCACTTATATATCAACGCTCCAAAGTCAATGCGACAGTCTTCCTTTCTCTTACGTGTGTTTGAGAAAACACCTTTTTATTAGAAATAACCTCCGAACTAATTTGTAATCGTGCTGGTGTTAGCTCTCAATTTTTCCAATATATTTTGAGAGCATCTTTAGTATATTTATCTTGAAATTACCAAAATCCCTTTGAGTGTTTGCCAATGTCCAAACCTCAAATTCCCCAATCTGTCTTGACAAGTTCCTTTGGCTTCATCCTTTTTACCTGCAAATAAATGGTTATAAATCCTTATTGGAGTGTGTCAAATCTTTATGATAAGTTTTTCATAAAAACACTTTTATTATTAAATATATATATACAATGTTTTTCTAAACTATTTTGTAGTTTATGAATTATGTTTATTATATATGTATTTATTTAATATAACAAAATAAAAAAGGGTGTGTGCTCTTAAGTGTCTTACTTCTAAATTCCCTCAAACCTAAGCTTTATCACATATGCCAATTTCAAGTCATGTTTACATGTCATGTCATAGCATTCAACTCAAAGTCAAGCCATAAATTAAGCCAACATTCCAGTTTTTCGGTGCTCACCGATACACCAGCTGCCATGATGAGACGTCAATGCAGTGTTGTTTAAAGATTTTACAGGTGTTGAAGAACTAAAAGTATCCATGATATATATGATTGTGTTCCCCATTTCTTGCCCATTCCACTGTTTTCATGCATGGATGTGCAGAGTGGAGTGTGCTGCCAAATCCCCTAGGCATTGAGTTTTCTCCTCGGTACTGTAAATTTCCTGGGTGCTACATACTGTCCTGGGCATTGTGTATTCCAGAGTGCGCTACCTAAATTTGCTACTAAATTTTTGGCACAGACAAAGTTTGTGCAGAGATACACCAGAATGGTGCTACCTATTGGCACGTGGAATCAAGGAGTTTGAATTCATTACTCTTTTGGGTGGCTGATGATGTGGAATATTAGTTGGCAACATGATAACAATTTATCACCTCTACAGGACACTTGGCATGGAAAAGGAGGTGTATCAATGAAGATCAATGGAGTATGTATGCAATAAGTCAATCGGTGCCAGAACTTCAAAGTTCAAGGGGTTTTTGTCGACTAGCATAGTCATGCATTAAATTGGATCTGCCATTCAGTATTCATGAATCCCTCAATTCTTTGGTTTCCAGGGGCTTGTACTTGGTGAATAAATTAATCGGCCAAAATATATTTGTCATAGCAGAATCAACCTCCACATTAGTGGCAATGATGGTCTAATGGCTAAAAAATGGGACTCATTGGAGGTTGAAGTAGTACCACACCACAATCATACCACACTAGAATCACTTCATTTGGTGGGAATCCATGTTGTTGAGATTATGTTGCCACAGAAATTTGTTGTGGGAGATTTGTTCCATTTTTAGGTGAGAACTTGGAAGATATATAAAAAGCATGTGAAATTTCATTGGTAGAATGGATTAGTATACCTGATACATCTTCACCTCATCTTGAGAAGTGACAGCCTTGTGATGAGGTTCTGGAAACAGGATGATGAATGTAAATGACATGCATATAAATGAGAGGCAGTGTTGGTTGTGTGCAACCTGGTGAATGATATTATTATTTCAGATGTGTGTATGATTTTTTTGCATAATATCAGTTGCCAAAGCTCCTAAACATGTCACTCATGTTCTCTTTGCAGATTGGGAACATTGATGAATTCTCATCAAAGCATTGCAGTCATCTAAAGATGGTGGGTTTGATACTATGCAAAGTTACTACTTGCTCTGAACACACTCAAGTTAGAAATGTTGTGTTTTTTACTGCGCTACCTAAAATTTGCACACAGACACATAGTGACGCTACCTAAATTTGCTACCTAAATTTTGGCATAAAACGAATTGTGCAGAGTTATTTTACCATTTTTGAGTCATTAACTTGAAACTTGGATTATGATCAAATGGGAAGAATTTTTTTTAAATGGCGAGAGGTGTTTGTTCATCACATACCAAATAACCAAAACCTCTCTCAGTTTTTTAAAATGTGCTATGGCCATAGATTTATTTGACATAGAAGTGGTGCTACAGAACATGCTCCTTAAACTCTCTTTTAAGACTCCTGAACTGACAAATTTTGACCAACTGACTTCTTTAAAAATCCAAAGGAGTTTATTGTCAATAATAGAACCAAGAATATTAATCTCTTTCATTTTTCACGCAGGTGTCATGGATTGAGAGATTCGAAAGAATCTTTGAGCCCTATGTTTTCAGTTTTTGTGTTTTCCTGTTCGAGACATGTTTTTATGACACCTATTTCGGCCAGATGGAGATGAATTTAAAAAACCTGAGAGAGGTTTTTCTTCATAACGAGATTATATACAAAAACCGTTCTCAAATTTTACATAGATATTGTGTTTTGAGAATTACAAATGGCATTTTGAAGCCAATTTTTTAGAATTTTGCCTCCTAAAAAGCAGGAAATCAGTTAAAACGTGTCATTCTTTCTTTGTAACTATTTCTATTTTGGGAAAGGGGTTGGTGTTCAAATTGGTAACATGAAAAAGGACCTATGGTGCTATATATTTCATGGTACAAAATTAGAATAGGTTCGGAATGGTTGAGTTGAGGATCTCGAATTGTAATGTTTTGATATTGTGAACTCGTTATGTATAGGATTTGAGACATCTTGGTTAATAGAAATCAACTTCTTATTCCAACTTATTTGCTTCTAATGCTAAAGTGTTCATGCTTTGAATGATTCACATGAATTTTTGTGGTGATGTTATGATGTATGTTTGATTGTAATATTATCATGATATTTCTTTAGTGTCCTTAAACTTTGAACTCAAGAAGATTTTGTGTTAAGGTTTTTTCTTCCTTAGGTTGTCTGCAAACCTAATGTTTACAACAACCTCTACATTCCTCTGAGTGAAGTATTCCCTCTGTTCACATTTCACTCCCACTTACTGATTGAATTTAGTCAAGACCTCGTTTTCTTGTGCATGATTAGCCCAGATTTCTGAGTTAAAGCCTTATTATTCTGAATCTTGTCCATTTGACCTTTTAAGAAACTCATTTACATATAAAAATAGTTTGATGTTACCAAGCTCACGTGATTATAATGTAGGGTGACTTTTGGAGTGATAACACTGGGAAAAACAACATGATGTGAAACGACTGTGGATGTATGTGTCGATGCCTCTCTTTTATCCTCGAGCCTAGCCACATAGATCTGCGGATTTGATGATTTTGTTTTCTCTACAAAGAGGCCTCGAAATAGTGGCAATGGGTGCTGATATCTCAACCAAAACAACCAAAAATACACTTACCTAGTATATATAAATAATTGAAAAATTATTGAAATAATTAAAATTATTGAATAAATCCACTAATCTAGTATAACCAAATAATTAAAAAAATATATGGTTGTTGCTAGTTGACGATCGACATGCTTTGAGGAAGACCATTAATGTATTAATTTTATTGCATTAATACATAATATATAATAATGATAATGAATTAATTTAACAAATTAATATTAATGAATTTATGTATATAAATTAATTGTCTATTAATGTATAAATTAAAATATTAATTTACATGTAAAATTGTGATTAATTGATTGATACATTAATAATGTAATGTGTTACAATAAGTAATACAAGGATACATTGTGAATTAATACATTGTTAAAATACTCATACAGTAATAAAGTTAATATATTAATAAAGTATAAATATATTAATAAAGTAATAATACATTCACCTTAATGTATTTAGTAATACATTACTACATTACTATAATGTATAAATTAAAATACTAATACATTAATATCTTAATGTATAATACATTAATAATGCATTAATAAAGTACTAATATATTGACCTTAATTTATTTATTAAAATATTAATACATTAATGTATAATGTAACATATCAAAGTATTAATATATTAATAATGTAACTAATTAATTGATACATTAAATATATTGTTGACTAATACATTGCTAAAATATTTTTTTTTTGTTTGTTAGTTTGTCACTGATATGTGTGACTAACCTGTGGCTAAAAAACCGCGACTCACGGGCATCTAAGCCGTCAAAATCACCCGAGGATCGCACCTAGCCTCAGCCACACCAACCCGTAACATGGTTGGATTTTTTGTCCCAGCAGGTTTCGAACCGGTGACTTTAACATCAGAGAGTGCCTTAACAGCACACTTCGTAAAGATTGTCCTACACCTCGGGGACATACTTTGCTAAAATATTAATTAATACATTGCTAAGGTTTTAATACACAAATAAATTATTACATTAATTTAATACATTATTACATTAATAATGCATAAAAAAATATATTTCATATATTAAATGCATTAATAAAAACATTACTAAAGTATTTATACATTAAAACATTAATAAAGTTTTAATACACTAATGTATTAATGTATATTTTAATGTATTAATTAATGAATACATTAATAAAGTATTACATTAATAATACATGTAAAAATAATGTATTTAGTAAAACATTATTAAAATATTAATACATTAATGTATAATGTAACATATCAAAGTATTTATACATTAATAATGTAATTTATTAATTATTTCATACATTAAATACATTATTGACTAATAAATTGCTAAAGTATTAATTAATACAATGTTAAAGTTTTAATACACAAATAAAGTAATACATTAATTTAATACATTATTATACTAATGATGCATAAAAAAATAATACACTAAGTATTATTTTTATATACATTATTTCATTAATATTAATACACTAATCAAGTAATTAATTAATAACACATGAATACATTAATTGAAAATGACCGTGGTTGAGTATGGATGTCCATGAACATGTTTAGCTTTGGTAGACCTTGGTTGACTTTGGGAAGGAAAGGTTCACTATGGTTGACATGGTTTATTATGGTTCATCATGACCATGGTTAACTTCTGTAGACCTCCACTATGGTTGACCATGGCCAAGGTTGACCATGGTTGACAATGGTTAGCCATGTTTCAATTTTTTTTGTAGAGATGACCATGTTTGGCCATGACCTTGGTTGACCATGCCTATGAATGGCATCAATACATTAATTTATATTTTAATGTATTAATTAATTAATACAATAAAAAATTATTAATTAATACATTACTAAAGTACTAATACTTTAAAAAATTAACAAAATATGAATACATGAATACAATAATACTATATTATTAGAGTATTAATACATTAATAATGTAATGTATTAATTAACTATATATTATTAATTAATACATTGCTAAAGTATTAATAAACTAATAGAGTACTACATAAATAATACATTGACAAATACATTATTAAAGTATTAATACACTAATACATTAATTGATAATGATGATCATTGATTATGGTTTACCATGACCATGGTTTCTTATGGTTGATCATCACCAAGGTTTTCCATGACAATGACCATGACCATGGGTAACTTTGGTAGACCTTGGTTGACTTTGGGAAGGAAAGGTCGACTATGGTTGACATGGTCAATTATGGTTGACTATGACCTTTCTTAACCATGAACATGGATAATTATGGTTGAACATGACAATGGTTAATTGTGGTTGACCTTGATTACCATGATCATGGTTAAAGGTGGTTGGCCATAACCATGGTTAACTTTAGTAGACCTTCACTACGGTTGACTAGACATTGCGGCGATGAGGTTATGTTCTTCACGTTGCAACGACGAGGCTATGTTTGTCACATTGCAAAAATATTGGCATGCTCGTCACATTGGAACGATGAGACTATGTTTGTCACATTGCAAAGATAGGGCTATTTTCGTCACATTGCGACATTACTATATTTGTCAAAATGTGATGGTACTATGTTCATGACATTGCGACAATATGGCTATGTTTATCACAATTCCACAATTGGGCTATGTTCGCCACGTTACGAGGGATATGTTTGTGACATTGTGATGTTACTATGTTTTCCATATTGTGACGCTACCATGCTTGTCAAATTGCAACATTACTATGTTCCTCATGTTGCAACATCTAGTTTTGTTCATGAGATGGCAACGTTGATTTATGCTTTTCATATGACAAGGTTGGTTTATGTTTGACACGTTTCGAAAAGGAAATTTTGTCCAAGAGTTTTAAAAAAATCTAACAAAGTGTTTTAGTTATCACAGAGATAGGAACTTTGAACTAATGTTATGTATTACATAGAAGGAAACTTAAAATCATACTTTCTCTAAGGAAATTGATAATAAATCATCTTTAACATTACAGATGATGGTTTATACTTGTTCTAAAGACATTGATAGAAAATAAACTTGACTATGGTTTTCCCATGCTTGACTATGCTTTTCCATGGTTGACTAAGTTTAACCATGGTTGAGATTGATGTGGACCAAAGTTTAGTATGGTTGGCCATGGTTCACCTTCACTATGGTTGACTATGGTTGACCATGGTTGACTATGCATGACCATGCCCATAGATGACTTTCATAGACAATGTGGAGTTGATTATGCTGGACCATGTTGACTATGTTTACCCATGGTTTACTATGGAACTATCGCATGACAATGTTGATTAGTTTGTTTTCATCAGATTGTGACAATGGGTGACATTTGGAAATGTTTCTCACATTCTGAGCTCAGTATATTTGTGTCACATTGCAATGATCACGCTATGATCATCACATTGTGATGACGAGGCTAGGGTTTTTGCATGTCACATTCTGATTGTGGGTTATTTTTGTCACATTACGACATCGGGAAATGGTCATGTCATGCAATTTTCGACTATGTTTGTCACATTGAAATATTGAGTTGCATACATCATATTAAAACAAAGTGTTATATTAGACACATTGCGACATTTGGAAATGTTTCTCACATTAGGACGTCAGTATATTTGTGTCACTTTACGAAAATGAGGTTATCTTCATCACATAGGGACGACAAGGCTATGCTCATCACATTGGGAGGATAGGGCTATGTTCGTCACATTGTGATGAGATGACTATGTTCATCACATTGTGACGTTATTATGTTTGTCATTATGTGACACAACTATGTTTAATAGATTCTGACAATATGACTGTGTTCGTCACATTGCAACGAGTAGGATTTGTTCATCGCATTGCAATGATAAGGCTATGTTTTTAACAAATTTCAATGTTACTATGATTGTCAGATTATGACTCTACTATGTTCGTCATATTACAACATTACTATGTTCCTCATGTTGAAACATTTGAGTAAACCACACATTGTGGCGATGAAGATATGTTCATCACATTGCAACGACAAGGATATGTTTATCACATTGAGAAAATAGGGGCATGTTTATCACATTGCAATGACGGGGCTATGTTTGTCACATTTTGATGATAGGGCTATGTTCGTCACATTGCGATGTTACTATGTTTGTGAGAATGTGATGCTACTATGTTCGTCACATTGCAAAAATATGGATATGTTCGTCACGTTGCGAAAGATGGGATATATTTATCACATTGTGATGACAAGACTATGTTTTTAACATTGCAATGTTACTATGATTGCCAGATCGTGACTCTACTATGTTCGACGTATTACAACATTACTATGTTCCTCATGTTGAAACATTTGAGTAAAGCACACATTGTGGCAATGAGGAAATGGTCATCACATTGCAACGATGAGGATATGTTCAACACATTGCGAAAATATGGGCATGTTTATCACAATACAATGACGGGCCTATGTTTGTCACATTGCGATGATAGGGTTATGTTTGTCACATTGCGAAGTTACTATGTTTGTCAGAATGTGACGCTACTATGTTCGTCACATTGCGACAATAAGGCTATGTTCGCCACATTGCGACATATGGGATATGTTCGTGATATTGCGACATATGGGATATGTTCGTGACATTGTGATGACAAGGATATGTTTTTAACATTACAATGTTACTATGATTGTCATCTTATGACTCTACTATGTTTGTCATATTACAACATTACCATGTTCCTCATGTTGAAACATTTGAGTAAACCACACATTGCGGCAATGAGGATATGTTCATCACATTGCAACAATGAGGATATGTTCATTGCATTGAGAAAATATGGGAATGTTTATCACATTGCAATGATGGGGCTATGTTTGTCACATTGCGATGATAGGGCTATGTTCGCCACATTGTGACGTTACTATCTTTATTAGAATTTGACGCTACTATGTTCTTCACATTGTGACAATATGGATATGTTCACCACATTGAGACATATGGGATATGTTTGTGACATTGCGATGACAAGGCTATCTTTGTGACATTGTGATGTTACTATGTTTGCTAGATTGTGATGCTACTATGCTTGTCAAATTGCAACATTACTATGTTCCTCATGTTGCAACACATCATTTTGCTCGTGAAATGGAAATGTCGAGTTATTTTTTTCACATGACAAGGTTTCTTTATGTTTGACATGTTTTGAAAAGGAATTTTTCTCCAAGCTTTTTGAAAAAATATTACAAAGTATCAGCATGTTCATCACATTGCAATGACGTGGCTATGTTTGTCACATTGTGACGTTACTATGTTTGTCATAATGTGACACTACTATGTGCATTACATTGCGCCAATATGGCTATGTTCATCACATTGCGATGGATGGGATATGTTCGTGACATTGCAATTACAGGGCTATGTTTGTGACATTCTGATGTTACTATGTTTTCTAGATTGTGACGTTACTATGCTTGTCAAATTGCAACATTACTAAGTTCCTCATGTTGCAACATTTCGTTTTGCTCATGAAATGGCAACGTCGAGTTATTTTTTTCACATGACAATGTTGCTTTCTGTTTGACATGTTTTGAAAATGAAGTTTTGTCCAATCTTTTTCAAAAAATATTACAAGGTGTTTCCTTTCTCACAAAGATAGAAACTTTGAAGTGATGTGATGTATTACATACAAAGAAAC
>JZKD02S1673940.1:515663-535279 GCA_000966675.3 Picea glauca
TTACCAGGCCAGGGTATTTCCTCCACGAGACAACCAGGGATGTAATCGACCAGTGCCGGAATGGGCTTGCAGTCCTCACTCTTGGTTACCACTCGGGTGAACTCCATAGTCATCAAGTCCTCTGTATACGGGATTTCCTCCACAATGCAGGGGGGAAACTCCTCCTCGATTTCCTCCTTCTTCCTCGCTTCCGACGCTTTCTCCTGCCTCGCTCCCAACGTTTTTTCCTTGACATCCCGACTGCACCCGGCACCAGACTCAGCAATGGTGGCTAGCCGAGCCTGTTTCTCTGCTCGGGCGTTCTTCGAGAGAATTGATGTAGCAAGAGCCAGGGCCCTTTCAAGTTGTTCCTTATGAAGCCGCTGCGCCTTATGTGCCTCCCGGGCCGAGCCACGTCAGGGCGTCCCTCTTTTTCGAGCCATGGAGAGGGGGCGAGACAAGTGCTGGTGAGAGCAGAAGAACGGTTGCAGGGATGAGTTGCGTGCAATCAAGCCCGAACGCATTGGATGCAGCAAGAAATACAAACACCAGAGCAATCGGGCCCAGAATGCCAAATGCGCGGACAAAGCTAAACACCAGATCCCTCGGGCAATGAACATGACCTTGGGAGGTGCAGACCTGCGCTTACCGAGCAAGTTGTAAACGGAATGAACCGGAGCCAATGCCATCCTCTCGCTATTAACCATCACCATTACTAAACCATTAAACTCGTACCTTGTCGCGCGAGGGAAAGGTCCCTCCGCCCTTAAACTGCAGCGATGGCCATCCCCCATCGTTATGTCATGCCCGTGGGTGGCGGCCGTCGGCATTTATGCCAGGGCTGGGTGCAGATCCACCTGTCTCCCTGTAGCAACGTGTCACCCCATCCGGGGCTATAACGATTAAAAATATTATTAATAATCATTAATATAATAAATTTTCGATATTACATTAACATTTAATATTAATAATATAATATATAATCACTTCTTAATACAATAATTTATTATTAGTAACCCTAATACAAATTATAATACAAATAACTCTACTCCTATTATTATTGTGGATTGGTGAGACAAATGAATGGCCCATATAAAAATAACCCCTAATGTGGGCCCATAGTACACGGGTTTATGCTCTCATAAAAAAAGATTGTCTGAATGCAAACTCTATTGCACTCACCACCACATACATATCTACAATTAATTTTTGAATTCAATTTTTATTCAAAATTAAAGGATTAATGGTAGCACACACACTTCTGCAATTAATTTTAGAATTCATTTTTTATTCAAAATTAAAGGATTAATGTTAGAATTTGTTCTCCTTAAAAGGGACTACTTTCACATATTTTTTATAACTCATATCTCCTTTATAAATAATGAAAATATATTAAAATCTTCAAAACTATTTTATCATGAATATTTTTTTTAATAATAAATATAAATATAGTACAATATTTATTTTTAATAATAAATATAGTACATTGAAATTAAAGTTTTCCAAATATAGTACAAACATTTACAATCATTTATTCAATTTATTTTTTGAATATATCATTGACTCGACTCTTTCTCCCACGCCATCTTAGTAAATTCTTTAACATTCTAAGTGTGCATTGCTAATGCAATATATTTTGATCATTTCCCTAACCCTAATAAACATTATAAAAAATTATTTTTGTTGTTTCCACTTTTTTTTGGAAAGTCACTCCACCCATACAATTTCCGGCTGACTTCAATTTTCTTCATTGGGTCCATGCCTACGTCTTCAATTTTCTTCATTGCGTTCACGCCAACTTCTTCAATTTTCTGCTTCGGGCATTGGTTTGCACATCGTTGTCCATATTGAAATGTATTTTATGAATTGTTTACAAACATTAACATTATGCACAATCAAACTTTGGCATTACACATTATAGGTTAATTTAAAATATTACCATACAACCATCCAATGCTAGTTCAAACCTCCAAATCCTTCTTCATTTCAATAATAAATGCATTCCATTTTAATTTGACTTTTCTGTATGCATTTAAAAATTATGTCAAACTTACACATGACCCAAAAATAAATTCATAGATAAAAAGTGTGTGCATCACTTACTTTGACATTGATTATTCAAACCGAGCATCAAAACATTTATTTTCATTGCATGTATTCAGATCTAGATTGAATACATATGTTGTAGAATGATAAGCATAATATACAGTGTAGAATGATAAGCATAATATACAGTGGGCAAAAATTAAGTTTTAGATTAGACTCAAAAATTAAAATAAAGATTTAAAAGAACTAGATTTAGATTAAAGTGGGTGCATTGATTAACTAGATATAGAAGTTTTGAGATTGATCGTTGAAAAGAAATATCACAATATTTATTTTCTTTACATGTATACGGATGGAATTGAATTTATATATTGTATGTTGTAGAATGATAGACATAATATCGAGTAGCATAAAGATAAAATATTTAGACTTATATTAAATAAAAGATTTGGATTTTCCCTAAAAATTTAGGTTTTTTCAGACTAACATTAAAACAAAGATTGATATTTTGAGGAAAGATTAAATTTGAATTAAAATAAAGGATTTCATAGAAAAACCAAACCATTGGATATAGGCACAAATATTTAGGTTTAGATGAAAATAAAGATTTAAATTCCCCAATAAATTTCTTATATTAAAATAAGAGACTTAAATGTAGTAGGCATAGCTAAACCAAACCATTGGATACATGCACTGGCACAGGAGGTATGTGATTCATGTTACTCATGAAACACATGGGTCACCTCAATTATGTTATGTTAGATACGTTTGAGAAATCCCCCTAATATGACAGTTAGAATGCTTTTCAGCTCCCGAGAGTGAAAGAATCGTCGGGCCGTTTGGTAGTTTAAACAGAGACACTGTACTCAATCGTATATTCATTTGAACAGGGTCGGGTGCTTGTGATATTATAGGGATTGTTGATTTCAATTTAAGCCTTCACTTGATTTCAAGTCGCTGCCAAGTTCTCCCTTCCCGGTCGATACTTTACCTGCCAATACTAAAATCCCGTTAGCTTATAGATTATGCCTACAAATAAAAATCTAATCAATAAATCAGATAAATTAATTCCCAATTCAAATTCTTAAAAAACTAAAATCTAAATTTCAAAAAATTAATCCAAATTCTTAAAAACCTAAAATCTAAATTTCAAAAAAAATATTGTACCATATTAATTTCCATACTAGGTTCAAAGAAACAAATAAACCGAGTTCGTATCAGAAGTGAGTGTTTAAATAACCACCTGACCATTAGTCCCAAGGCCTGGGAAAAATTTGAAAAGCCACCCAAACCTGTCATCCAACATGCATCCAGCTTAACCATGCCATATTAAACGCGAATGTGTTAATTGAAAGGCAGAACAAACGTGCATCCAGATTAACCACGGATGCATTAATTTAAAGGTGTGCTAATTTAAAGGCAGGCCAAACGTGCATCCAACTTAACCACGAATATTTTAATTTAAAGGTGCATTAATTGAAAGGAAGGCCAATCGTGCATCCATCTTAACCATGCCACCTTAACCACGGATGTATTAATTTAAAGGTAGGCCAAACATGGTATCGATCATTACCACACCAACACTTTTCACATTCATAAAAATGTGGCCACTGTTATTCATAGAATTAATCCAAGAAAAAGAGTTAAGTGTGGCAATGAGCCATTTTATACATTAATATTTGCTAAACAGTTAAACGTGGAAATTAGTGGTAAGGGCATTAATTTTTTAATATTATTAATTAAATGTGAAAAAGTAAACAAGGAAAACCTATGCATTCATAAATGCAAGGAAGTTATGAAATTAAATCTCATTTATTGATTTGTAGCTACCAAGAATAATATGCTAGCATCTTTAATTGTTGGCCACAAGATAGGAATTTGTAATTAAAAGGTTCATTAAACCATTGATTCTAATAGGGGGACGCCTATTGGTGTAATTACGACAGGTTGAGTGTTGGAGTCTACTCTGATACCAACATAGAAAAGTATATATCAGATGTTTTTCTCAAAAGCATAATAAATTCATAGGGAAATTTCTCCACCACAAACACATAAATAGAGTCTGAAAGTTGGAGAAGATCTCTCACAACTATTTAGATCTAAAAAATCCAAACCAACTCTGAAATAAGCATGTAAAAATTAATTCTAACACTTACATAGTAAGATATTCGAATAAGAGATGCTTCATATGCTTAACACTTACATAGTGAGATATTAGAATAAAAGATGCTTCCTATGTTTGAGGGGTTATAAGATTTTAAATCAATTATGAGTTTTTTTTGTTTTATAATGAAATTTGTGAAATTAGTAAATTGAATGGGAATTACCAACTAAGGATAATAATGTCTATTGTTTAAGTCTTACAATTGATTTTGGGTCCTCCAAACTCCACAATTACTCCACAATTATAAGTGTACCTAACCAATGGATATAAATTGAAAGATAGAGTGGAATAGTATACTCCTTACAAAGTAACTCCACACCTAGAGCTAGAGTGAGTATTCCTACACACCGTAAATCCATGAGGTGGTATAGCTCATGCCCTAGAGTGAGTATTCCTACACACCGTAAATCCATGAGGTGGTATAGCTCATGCCCTCTTTCAAGTGATTGTTGGGTAAAGGTGATGTTATTTGTCTTAAGTATTTAGTGCGAATTTCTTTGAACTCCACACTCATAAGCTCGGTTCAAGTGTTTCATTTGTTCGGTGGGAGGAACACAATTTCCCCCTTATTAAAGGAAGAACAAAATTTCCCCCTTATTATCACTCTAGCAATTGAGCACCATAGGGTGGGAATTATTCTTAGTTTTTTTTTTGTTTTATAATGAAATTTCTGAAATTAGTAAATTGAATGGGAATTACCAACTAAGGATAATAATGTCTATTGTTTAAGTCTTACAATTGATTTTGGATCCTCCAAACTCCACAATTATAAGTGTACCTAACCAATGGATATAAATTGAAAGATAGAGTGGAATAGTATACTCCTTACAAAGTAACTCCACACCTAGAGCTAGAGTGAGTATTCCTACACACCGTAAATCCATGAGGTGGTATAGCTCATGCCCTCTTTCAAGTGATTGTTGGGTAAAGGTGATGTTATTTGTCTTAAGTATTTAGTGCGAATTTCTTTGAACTCCACACTCATAAGCTCGGTTCAATTATTTCATTTGTTCGGTGGGAGGAACACAATTTCCCCCTTATTAAAGGAGGAACAAAATTTCCCCCTTATTATCACTCTAGTAATTGAGGACCATAGGGTGGTCATTAATACTACCGGTTAAAGTATTTCATTTGTTCGGTGGGAGGAACACAATTTCCCCTTTATTAAAGGAGGAACAAAATTTCCCCTTATTATCACTCTAGTAATTGATGAGCACCATAGGGTGGTCATTAATACTACCAAAGGTTAAAGGTAGATATTATTTCATTGCTTATAGTATTGTGTGGATGTTCAATTAATTGTTTGATTACAAATATTTGAGTCACTTACCATGATTAGAGAAAAAAGAAACCTTAATTTATGAGAGTTGTGCATTTTCATAATTAGATGGAATTGTTCATTAATACTACCAAAGGTTAAAGGTAGATATCATTTCATTGTTTATAGTATTGTTTGGATGTTCAATTAATTGTTTGATTACAAATATTTGAGTCACTTACCTTGATAAGGGGAAAAATAAACCCCAATTTATGAGAGTTGTGAATTTTGATAATTAGATGGAATTGAAAGATTTTATGTGGATTAACCATTCAATATTACATACATTATTCTCATGGAAAAAATGTGTGATAATTATTTCTTTTATCAATTTAGTTAACTATTTATTTTTCTTTTATTATTATTAGTTTTCCCTTGTGTCTATTGTTCTCTATTGAACAAATTAACTTAATATACATTAATATGATGATACTTGTGAATATCCATGCATTTAATGACCATACTTGTGGATATCCATACATTTATTTAGGAGTAATATAATTTTCTTTCAACAATTTTAATTTCAATTTGGTAGACAAAACACCCTTAAATAAATACAATATTAATTATTTAAATTGAGACTTCTAATAGAGTGTTTGAACCATTTTTTTACCACGGAACTCTAAACAAATTATAAACCATTTTTGTATACCTCTTGTTAAAATGCGTGGACTATTATTTGATTCGATAAAATGCATGGTTTATAAACCAAATTATAAACTATTTTTGTATACCTCTTGTTAAAATGTGTGGCTTATTATTTGATTTGATAAAATGCATGGTTTATTATTTGATTCTAGTGAGAACATATTTTTTTCCTTTTAGCTCTAACGCGATGCAACTACAAACAAATTGTTCATTCATCAAGCATTATACAAATAACTGAAACTATTCATTCATCAAACATTATACAAAGAACACAAGCATATAAACCAATCGAAATGAAGCTCATTACAAAGCATTGAATGTGTCCCAATTGACTGCAAATTCGGTGAACGTGTCCAAATTGACCGAAAATTATATTAACTTGTTATTGGAGACAAAATCATCCACAACCAACAACCGTTTCAAGAGATCTACTCTAGTAACCTGCTAAACATAGTATTGGTCATCACGCCTGTAACCTTAGATTGGGATTCAACATAGTCCAGCTTTTTCTTCAACATAATCAGAATGAAAGAAAAATTTTGAACTCTGTGGACAAAAACATGACCGTGCATACATCAAAAACCCTACCAGAACCATAACCCCAATTTGAAAGCTCCAACAAAACGATAATGAGTCCAACAGTCATATATATATATATTGTAGAATCATATTGGGCTTTGGGCACTATGGCTTCACCAAGGAAGCTAACCCATCCTTTAACAAATAAGGAGAAACCTCAACTATTTTACCCAAAATTCTAAGAGACACCAATGTCGAGAGCTGCCACCATGCACCGAGGCAACCAAATCGCGACCTGCAAGGACAAAGAATGTTCTCTCGGATGTACAACATACAGGGAAATTATGCGTGGTGTAGTGACAAATATTGGGCGCCAAAATACTTCTTCGTTGAAAAATCAGGACTTACCGCACATTGCATAGACTGTACGATTGAATGCACACTGTGATAAAGCACTTAATAACGATTTTGCGACACATAAACAAACAAAGTGATATACTCAGAAACTAAACTCAGAAATACACGTGAGTATGAAAAAACTCAAAATACTTGATACATATTAAGCTTCGACGTTGTGCGCTAAGACAAAATACAATACTTAGTCCAGCTTCGGCTCCAATGAATTCTTTGATTTCTGCAACTTACAATCACACACATAGAGCGTGTGCTTTCAGACTTCTTCGACAACCTTCCGTTGTTGTTGTTGCTTCTCTACATTGTGTATATCGCTCTCTACCTGCATCTCGACTAACTAAAGACTCAGACAGATATAGATAATACCGAGACTTCATGTAGAAGTGTAACATCCAGCTGTTACGAGCACATGCTATTGACTAATTATTTGAGGACACTTGCATGCAAGTTATCTTTTTATAGTACATGGTTATTGTTTCGCTTGCGGATTCTTATGATGATGTGTATGGATTATGATTTTATGTTAATTTTTATCTACGTATTGACATATGTTATTGATGAATTTCCCTGAGCGTGAAGGACACTTGATGGATTATGGATGCCGAGGGAATCAATAGACCACCTTGGTATCTCGATTGAGTCACGGAGTGGATTGTATTGCTTTAAGTATTTCATTTATGAATATATTACATATGATTGATTATAGTATCATTTTGTATGTGGATCATTGACAGAGTTTTGCTAACGGATGCAGGTTGACGATTGCTTGCTAATTTGACTCACGTAAGGAGTAAAGGGGCGATGCACATAGGCCAGATATTGAGGGAGAGGTGTGGTAGAGTCCCTGTCACAACATACTAGCACTCCCACTGTGGCTCGAATTGTAGGTTGATGATTACCTAGTTCGAGAGGTCCAAAATGCCGTTAGGGCAGACTGAGAGAGTCTCTCACGAATATTTTAAGGGTTGCACAATAAGGAAGGGTTCTTATTCCTTAGAATCCATTAGTCTCTCACAAGGTTGCCTGAATCGAGTTTTGACTCGAGAGGTTGCACAACTACAAAAACCAGTGAAAGGAAAGTGAAACCCTTGGAGCCCAGAGTGCGTCTTGAGGTGCACATCACGTAAATAAAATTTGAGTCAATGAATATAGGGGACCTAGAAAACCCTGAGCGAATAATTAACCCTTGTAAAATCTTGATCACTGCCAAATTAATTAATTAATAAATTAATTAAAGAATGAATTTATTAATTGTAAACCCCAAATGAAGTCTATAAGCCTATTCAACTTTAAGCTAACACTAAATTATAAACTAATTTAAATAAATTAAATGAAAAGGGAATGAAGTAAAATAAGTTAAGAATATAAAAGGGGGTGAATTATATTTAAATATTGACTTAAGGCACATGTGTGCAAGAAAATGTAAAAAGGAGGTATTTTTTAATAAGAAAGAAATAAAGATGAAAGAATGTGTACACATAGAAAGATATCTAGAGTCTAGTTAACACTAGTCTAACAAGAGGAAGATTATTATTTTTACTTAACTCAGATTTAATAAGGCGTCAGTAATTCATTGGAAATAAGTGGAATAAAGAGACAAATAGGAGTGATTTAAGGAGCACTTTTAGGAAGGGATAGTGAAATTCACTTTTATTAAAATAAATTGTGGAATTACTTGTGCAACTTGGGGGGGAAGATTACAAGTGTAAGGGGGAAATAGTTCTAAATTATTTATTTAAAAAGTGATTTAATTGTAAAAGTAGATAAGTGTCATGGAGAAATTCTATAAAACAAATGGCGTAGATGAGAAATGGATCACACTGGTTATGGGTAAGATTACACTGCAAATTTTTTGACTAGTTTTACTTGTGACAATTGGGATACCCAATTTGAGAGAGAGAGGTGGCTCTACCTTGCGAGGTGAGCTGGGAGCTAAAGGGTTTATGATTGTGTGTCTATGTGTGGCTCCTTTGCGGCTAGAGGGTATAAGGGGGATGAGGAGTACCCCTAGTGTTGGTTGGGAGGTACCGGTGAAGTCTCAATGATTAGAAAGCAAAAGATCAAAAGGAGCGTCACAAATGTTACGATATTTATTATCTAAGTTGGATGTAATAGTTTGGTTTACATATACATAGAGTTTTATTGCAAAAACTGTATTAAATTATGAATGCTTAATTTTGCGAGTTCAATGGATGGTTGTGGGATGTGGAAGGGATATTTTTAACAATGCTACCATCTAAATTCTAACCAATGTATGGAAAATTTAATCTATGTTATCCCTTTTTAATTCATTTTTTTTTATTGATACATCGATGCGTCGAACCAGATTACTTATTGTTGAATCACTTCTTTCTTGCTCCCTAAACTTTTGCTTGTAGATTGGATCAACCACCAACACCTCTACGTTTTACAATGATCTTACCTTGTGATTCTTCCTGGAGTTTTCTCTATGTTTTAACATGATCCTACCTTGCTATTCTTCCTAGTGTTTTCTCTACATTTTAACATGATCCTAACTTGCTATTCTTCCTAGAGTATTCTCTGCGTTTTCCATCAAAACCGCTCAGTATTTTTTCCTTGATTATACCCAACGATTATCATAGACTTAATATGCGGTTTTCTTGGATTTCACTCAGCTATTCATTTACCTACTCTGCCTTATTTTTCTTGGGATATGCCCTACGAATGTCATAACTTAAGTTGTGATTTTCTTGGGTTTTCACTCAACTATTTCAATACTTACTCTGCATTTTCTTTCCTAGAATATGCCCAACGAATATCATAAATTGAGCTCTAATTTGCCTGGGTTTTCACTCGGCTATTTCAATACTTACTTTGTGTTTTCTTTACCTGCAATATGCCAAGTGAAAATCACAACTTAAGCTGCGATTTTCTTGGGTTTTCACTCAGCTATTCAATAATTACTTTGTGTTTTCTTTTCCTAGAATATGCCCATAGAATCTCATAACTTATGTTGTGATTTGCATGGATTTTCACTCAACCATTCATTACTTACTCTGTTCTTTCCTTTTCCTAGAATATTCCCAATGAATCTCATAACTTAAGATGCAATTTGATTGGATTTACACTCAGCTATTTATTACTTACTCTACATTTTCTTTTGCCTAGAATATGCTCAACGAATATCATAACTTAAGATGTTCTTTACGTGGGCGTTCACTCAACTATTTCATTACTTACTCTGTGTTTTTTGGTTGTCTGGAATATGCCCAACGATTCTCATAAACTTAAGCCAACTTCGTATGGTTTGTATATAGATATGAAGGGGGTGAGATTTCCTTAGAGTTTGTCCAATAGGTTGTTGACCCCTTTGTCAATTGGATATGCAAGGAACAAGGACTTGAGTTCTCTCTCTTTTTTTAAAAGGGTGGGGACCTTCTTTTAAATTTTTTAAATTGAAATTAAATTAGGAATGAATTCTTATATCTATGGCCTTAATAGATTGTTATTCTTAATTTTAATTTAGGGTTTGGAATCCTGGTGCAACTCTAGGGATATGAACTTCCTTAAATTCTCTTAGATTGACGCGCAAGCACCTTAAATCATTCATTTGTTTTTATGAATGATCTTGTTAAGTTTTTAAGAGATACTCAAGTAATAGTGAATTCTCATGCATTGCTTAAAGAAGATTGACTTCCTTATGGTTTCTTAAGACGATCTTTGAATCATCCTCACACATTTTAAAGTTTGGATAGCCTACTACTACCTGGAATAAAATTTAATACTTCCTTCCGAGGGTGGCTACTTATACTCATATAGTTATCTTTTAAATATCGAGAAGAATTATTATAAATAAGTAAACCCTTCATTAATACAATAATTGGATATGAAACAAAATTGATGATTTCTCGTGCGACATGAATTTAACGCGACGTATAATCGGTTATGTAATTTTCTTACTCTTGCACCATGAAAATAAAGTTGATGATTACTCTTGCATTGTGAATTTAATGTGATGTATGATTGGTTATATGATTAGATTACTTTTTCACCATGAACAAGACTCATGATTTCTCTTGCACCATGAATCTAACACAGTGTATGATTGGATATGTAACTTGATTACTATTGCACCATGAAAATAAAGTTGATGATTACTATTACGCCATGACAATAAAATTAATGATTACTCTTACACCATGAAATTAAAGTTGATGTATGATGGATTAGGTAATTGGATTCTCTTGCGCCATTAAGATGATGTTTATGTAAGATTGATTAAGTAATTAGATTTATTTGCACCATGAAATTAATGTTGATATATGACTGATAATCTAGTCTAGAGTTATGAGTTGTGATTGATTAAAGGGATTTAGATACCTCCTTGTTCCTCAAAACAGTCGCCATCCCTAAGACCTTAAGTGGTAAAAATAAATCAGATGAATCCTTGGTTTTAAGATTGTTTATGTGTCCTAGAGGTCCTATTTATGCAGGATAGGTTGGGCAAGTAATATTTTATATTTAACTATGTGGTTGATCATTATTTATGTATCTGCTTCAATTGATTTTGATGTATTGAGCTATGTCGCTATCTATTTTTATGTTTGATCATGTGTCACTTTTATTCATGTCAATGCATTGTCTTTGTGTCGTTATTGATTTCGATGATGTGTCACTTGTAATGTTATTAATTTATGTTGTGACGATTTAAATTCCTTATGCAAAGAAAAAAAACATCATTTACCTTTTGTGCATCACTATTTTTGTTTTAACAGAGGGGAGATTACATACGGTATCAGAGTGGGTTTAACCCCCCGAGTTGGGATCATTGCATCTTCAACTCTGTTAAACATTTGATTAATAACTTATCTCTAATTTAAATTGAAATGTGTCATTACATGTAATCATGGTTAGATGATATCATGGAGGTAGATGATGTGGTGCTAGGGGAGGAGGTGTGACTCCTACAGTAGCATCCACGCCAGAGGGGTTGAACCCCCAAGGAGAAGAAAAAGTCATTGAGATGGAGCAGATTGTTATGGAGGATGTGGTTGGTTTGATGAGATTCCTTCAGAGGATGTGAGAGGCCTTGATTAATTGAACAGATAGAGATGAGGCCAGGGTGCCTGTACCCAATGAGGGTTCACAAAACACTCCAGTTGGCAGTGGTAGCATTTAGAGAGAACTCGAGAAGGTTAAGTTTCCCGAGTTCATGGGTGCCATGGATGGCTCAGCCACCGAGGCATGTTTGGAGAACATGGCGATGTGATTCACACTTCGCGACTACACCTCCAACATGAAATTCTGCATGGATATCTTTCAGTTGAAGAGGAGTGCTCTTATTTGGTGGATGAGGCTCCTACCCCAGGTAGACATGATCGTCGAAGATGTGTCATGGGAACTGTTCGAGGAGAAGTTCCAGGTGAGGTATTTATCAGAGGAATTAATTGAGCACCATCTCAATGAGTTCAATTCCTTACAAAAGGGTGGTCATACGGTGCCCGAGTATGAGGACCGATTCATGGAGATGCTTAGGTACGCTAAACATCTGAACATCAAGAAGCTAAAGGTCAAAAGGTTTGTGTTTGGCCTCAAATTCAACATTCATGTGATGGTGAGGATCCTAATGCCTCATACGTTGCATGATAGAATCCATAAGGCCCTCATAGATGAGGAAGAGTTGAACAATGGGGGTCAGGGAAAGACTCTTGTAAGACCGACTTGACAAACAAAATCAGGTGCACATCAACATCAGAAACCATCTAGGAAGACATCAAGATATTGATATACATCGAGAGGATCCACGTTCATGACACCATGACGAATGAATCCTTAGTATAGGACTACCCACAGAGGACCAAAACATCAGCAATAGCATCGGTTGCAGTACCAACAGTTTAGGCATGTTCAATAGAACAGACCAGGATCTCACGATTGTAGGCCAACAACTTCTACTTCGGGGAACAGGAGTACTGGACTGAAGACTGGATGATGGAAATGTGGAGAGCCACATTACCAACGAGACTGTATGATTGAGAAGGCTAGAGTAGTTGGATCAACATGACACACTACGGTTGGAGATTTGGGAAAGGCCCACAGAATTCATGCTGGGGTAAATAACTGCGAGGCCGACCACTAGTCCACTGTAGTCGAGACATCAGGTGCCATTGCCGACCCAAATTTTAGTATTTTGATAGATTCAGTTGCTATAGAGGAATTTATTTATGGTGTAGAGATAAAAGTAATTAAGGTAAAGGCAGTCTAGGAGGACCAATTTAGATATGTAGAAATGGCTTCGGGTGCCAAACAAAAGGTTGGAGGAAAGGTTGTAGACAGTTCCATTAACTGATTGGAATCACATGATGCGATACTCAAATGTAAGACAAAATGGTTGAGTTTGACTGATGATGAGGGATGAAGAAGAGTGATCATAGGAAGAAACCAGGGAGTGTCCTTGAGGTTCATTTCTTCCCCATAGCTACAAAATATCTTGCACAAAGGATGTAATTTATATGCAATATTAGCGCTAAATGACAAGGGTGAGGTGGGAGGATTAGAAAACCTTCTGGTAGTACAAGATTTTGATGACGTGTTTCCAGAAGAGTTACCAGGTTTTCCGCCCAAAATAGAAATGGAATTTACAATCGACTTAAAACATAGAACTGAATCGATAGAAAGAGTACCTTATCAGATGTAAACGCTTGAGTTACAATAGTTGAAAATGAAACTAAGGGAGTTGTTGGACCTGGGACTTATACGTCCAAGTGTGTCACCATGGGGTGCGCCTGTTATTTTCATAAGAAAGAAGGATGGGTATTGGAGACTCTGTATTGACTATTGTTAATTGAACAACGCAACGATCAAGAACCAATATCCATTGCCAAGAATAGATTATTTATTTGACCAAATGAAAGGCACGACAATGTTTTCAAAGATCGACTTGATATCAAGATATCACTAGTTATGGATTAAAGAAGAAGACATTCGTAAGACCACATTCAAGATCAGGTTCGGACATTAGGAGTTTAACGTTTTACCATTTGGACTGAGAAACACCCCGGGGATATTCATGACATTGATGAATGGGGTGTTTTGTGACTACTTGGAAACATTTTTTCAAGTATTCATTGATCACATATTGATATATTCTCGGACGAAGGAAGAATATGAAGAACATTTAATCTTAGTACTACAGTGTTTACGAGAAAACAAATTATACAAGAAACAGTCGAAATGTTCCTTCTACCAATCGAAGATTCATTACTTAGGGCATGTTCTATTTGATGAAGGAATCGTTGTGGATCCAAAAAAGGTAGAGGCTATTATGGAATTGCATGCACTGAAAAACATACCAGAAGTACACAAATTTATGGGTTTAGTAGGATATCAACAATGGTGCGTTGAAGGTTTTTTGAAGATAGAAAATCCGATCACAGAATTGTACAAGAAAAACAAGAAGTTTTTATGGAACGAGAATTGCACAGAATCATTTAAAGGGATTAAAGGTATTTTGTTGATATCACTGATACTAAAATTCCCCAACATGGAAAGGAATTCTTGGTATTCACATATGCATCCAAGGAAGGATTAGGCAGAGCCTTGATGCAAGACGGTCGAGTGATCACTTACATAACAAGGAAATTAATAAATCATGAGGAGAACTATGCAATGCTTGATTTGGATTTATTGGCCATTGTGTATGCCTTGAGAGTGTGGAGACACTATCTGATAGGATGAAATTTCGAACTAGAAATAGATGATTGCACATTGTAGCACATATTTACGTAGAGTGACTTGAATGCACGATAAAGGCGTTGGTCAAAATTGATTAACGAGTACGATTTTGAGATTACTTTCATAAAAGGAATAGTGAATGGAGTAGAAGATGTGTTGAATCAGAGACTGCACATATTCTCAATGATACATCTTCAAACAAATCTTCAAGAGAAGATTCTAACTATACATTTTGACGATGACTGGTATAAAGAGGTTAAGGAAAATATCAGACAAGACACCATGATGGTACCAAAGTTTGAAGGATATGCATTGGACAACGACGGATTGATGAGGTATAATAACCAGATTTATGTACCTCCTAATGACGAATTAAGAAGTTTGATCTTAAGAGAATCTCATAGAGAAATGTACATGGCTCATGTAGGAGTCACTAAGATGAGGGAACACCTTAAGACCTTGTTGTTTTGGAAAGAAATGAAGTCCTACATAGTTATCTATGTGGCAAGATGTTTAGAATGTAAGTGAATGTCAAACATAAACATCCAGTAGGATTACTACAAGCACACATTGTTATGGAATCGAAATGGAAGGTCATTTCGATGGAATTTATTGTTGGATTTCCACTGACGACAAGGAGGCACGACTCGATTTTAGTGGTAGTTGACACTCTAATGAAGAGTGTGCTTTTTATTCCTGCGCATACGACGTCTCAAGAACAAGAAATAGATAGAGTTTTTATCATCATTATTGTAAATTTACATGGTGTATCGATAAGGATCATATTCGATCGAGGATTGGTGTTTACATGATGATTTTGGACTAGTTTCCAAGAGGCCTCGAGAACACAAATTAACTTTAGTACAACATATCACCCTGAGACTGATGGGAAAACAAAAATAATGAACCAAAATTTGGAAGATATGTTGTGTATGTATCTGATGGACCAACAGAAGGTTGGGAAGAGTTCTTGCCACTGGTATAGTTTGTGTACAACAACAACTATCAAAGTACCATTAAGATGGAACCATTTCAGTTTCTTTATGGGCGACTGTGTTGGATTCCATTGAGTTGGGATCAACTTGAGGATAGGGTCCTAGTCAGACCAAAACTGATCCAATAAATGGAAGAACAAATGAAAATGATAAGACAAGGGATTAAAGAAGTGCACGATCAATAGAAGAGTTATGTTGATGTGCATCATGTTGACCGCCATTATGAAGTTGGTGACCGCATTTTCCTATGGGTGAAACCGCTCAAGAGTTCGATCAAGTTTGGGAAGGGAGATAAACTCTCTCCTAGGTATATGGGGACTTTCGAAGTTGTGGAAAAGAAAGGAACCACGAATTATCGAATAGCCTTTCTTGATTCTTTGAGGCATATGCATGATCTTTTTCATGTATTTGTTTTGAGATATTATGTTAGTGATCCTACACATGTGAATGACAAGAGTTATTTGCAGGTTTCAGATTAGGGTGCACTCATGGCGGAGCCAATCTTCATTCTCAGTCATCACATTCGAGAACTACGGTATCGAACAGTCAATCAGTTCAAGGTCTAGTGGGACCATTATAGTCCAGACTCGACTACCTGGGAGGACTCATACAATATCTGTCGACAATTTCCTTAGTTATTTGATAGATTAGATATAAATCTTGTCAGATACTTTTATTATTTCATTTTATATACTGTACAACTTCAGGATGAAGTTTAAAACAAGAGGGGGTGTATGTAACATCCCTCTCTTGGGATCACATGCTATTGACTTATTATTTAAGGACACTTGCTTGCAAATGATCCGGTTATATTACATGGTTATTTTTTTTCTTATGGATTCTTATGATGATGTTGATGGATTATGATTTTATGTTAATTTTTATATGCATATTTACAGATGTTATTGACGAGTTTCCCTGAGTGTGCAGGACACTTGATGGATTGTGGATGCTGAGGGCATCAATGGACCACCTTCGATTCTAGATTGAGTCAGGGAGTGGATTGTATTGCTTTAAGTATTTCATTTATGCATATGTGACATATGATCGATTATAGTATGATTTTGTATATGGATCATTGACAATGTTTCATTGATGGATGTAGGTTGATGATTGGTTTCTAATATGACTCACATACGGAGTAAAGGGACCATGCACATAGACCATATATTGAGGGAGAGGTGTGGCAGAGTCATTGTCACATCCTACTAGCACTCCCTCCATGGCTCGAGTTGTAGGTTAACGATTACCTAGTTCAATAGGTCCACGATGTCATGAGGGTAGACTGAGACAGTCACTCACGAAGATTTCTAAGGGGCACACAATAAGGCATGGTCCTTATTCCTTAGAATCCCTTAGTCTCTCACAAGATCGGTTGAATGTAGTGTTGACTCTAAAGTTTGGAAAACTACCACAACCATTCATAGGTGAGTGGTACCCTTGGAGCATAGAGTGTGTCTTGAAGGGCACGTCGCATAAATACAATTTGAGTCAATGAATCTAGGTGGGATAGAAAACAGTGAGTGAATAATTAAACCTTGTAAAATCTTGAGAATTGTCGGATTAATTAATTAATAAATTAATTAAAGAATGAATTTAGTAATTGTAAACAACAAATGAAGTCTAAGCCTATTCAACTTTAATCCTAAGCCTAAGTTCTTGTAGGAAGATAACACTAAATTATTAACTAATTTAAATAAATTAAATGAAAAGGGAATGATGTAAAACAAGTTAAGAATATAAAAGGGGGTGAATTATATTTAAATATTGGCATAAGGCACATGTGTGCAAGAAAATGTAAAAAGGCGGTTTTTATAATAAGAAAGAAATAAAGATGAGAGAATGTGTACACATAGAAATGTATCTAGAGTCTAGTTAACACTAGTCTAACTGGAAGAATATTCCTATTTTAACTCAACTCATATTTAGTAATGCGTCAATCATAAATTGGAAATAAGGAGAACAAAGAGACAACTATGAGTGATTTAAGGAGCTCTTTTAGGAAGGATGAGGGAAATAAACTTTGATTAAAATAAATTGTGGAATTACTTGTGCAACTTGGGGGATAGGATGACAAGTGTAAGGGCGAAATAATTCTAAATTATTTAATTAAAAAGGGAATTAATTGTGCAAGTGGGGATATGTCATGGAGAAATTATATAAAAAAAATCACCTAGAGGAGAAATGGATCACACTGGTTATGGGTAAGGTTATGCTGCATAATTTTTGACTAGTTTTACTTGTGAGAATTGGGATACCCATCCTGAGAGAGAGTGGTGGCTTTACCTTGCGAGGCGATATGGGAGCTAGAGGATTTATGGTTGTGTGTGTGCATGGCCCCTTTGTCTCTCTAGGGGATAAGGGGGAAAAAGAGTACCCATAGAGTTAGCAGGGAATTACAGGTGAAGTGTGACATCCCAAAAAAAAAGGTATTTTCGAAAGTCAAAATTTGCTAGAAAAACTATTCTGTTTTTAGTAAATTCGAATTTGGAAAATTTCTGCCATTTATGGAAATTTTGAATTTCGAATTTGATAAATTGTAATTAATTATTATGACTGTTGGGCAGAGACCTGATCTGACCCAACTAACTATTTGACTATGACACTTGTATGTAAACAAAATATTTTTTTATTTATTGTAGGAGGACAAATGGAACAACCGTGTTAAATTTTGTTGACCATGTCTCCATGAGAGGGGAACATGTTGGAAATACCTTTGGGCTGATTTTTACAAGTGGAAAATCAAGGATTTGGCCATTGGCAGCCCCTCAAAATCAGGGATTTGGAAAGCTACGAAAATTCCCAAGGGAGGGAAAATACCTAGGAAAAAAAAATGACTTTGCATATATAGCATATGAGAGGAGGCATGACGCTGCCAAGTATGCTGGGGAAATAGGATTACCTCTTGTTGTTATGAACACTCACTGTTGACTGTGAGGCAAGAAGAAGTTTTAATGAAGTTAAACGACGTTGTTGAGAAAGAGTTCCAAGTTAACCCTCATGGATTCATGGTTAGGCTAGGGGGTGAATAGGACAAGTGAATTGGTTTCCCTGTTCTACAGTTAGGAGGAACGTGGTTGTTCCCTTTGTCTTCTGGTGAACTGGTTTAGATATGTTTTTTTCTCCTCTGCTTGAATGATTATATATGTTTGTTGTAATTCATTTGTTTGTGTTAAAAGTGAAATATTTTCCATGGATAAAATATGTTCATCTATATGAAGTTTATAACAGATAACCAAATTCTGGAATTGTCTCTTCTGTAATTCAATATCTAGGTGGAACTATGAATATATATAGATCTATTTGTAGTTGGTACTTTGCATCGGCATTACTGATTAAAAGAAAATGGAATGAATACAACAAACACTCACTTATGCAGAGATTTGATGTCATATTATGTAAGAAAACAAATTATTTCAACATAAAATCAACTACAAGTCATGACGATTTATTTACTCGAAATTATTATGTGACTTAGATATATGAGAAATGTTTTTCTATTTAATTCTGATGGAAATGTGACTGTAGTTTTATGAATCTTACTCCATCAATTATGTTAAGAGCCTGTTGTCAGTTTGATACCTGTTGTACATTGATTTCCTGTTAGTAATCACCCTTTGGAGATAAATCTGGCTATGTCGAAACCTCTTGTACCCGTATTGCACACATATATGGAATCTTGTGGGTATTTGAGAGTAATTCTCTACATGATTGAAACTACTGTTGCACATGGTTACGGGGTAGTAGGAAATAACTATGCGTACAAGTACATAAACATATAGATATACACACATTGGAGTAATTTTGAAAATTGTAATACTTCGTTACAGGGAAAGGC
>JZKD02S1673940.1:545788-569759 GCA_000966675.3 Picea glauca
TACCTTCTACAGAACAGATTGCTGATATCTTTACTAAACCATTAGCAGCGACCCCTTTTGGATATCTTCGTCAAAAGTTGGGGGTTATAATCTCTTGTGTCTAATCTATTCACCTGGTGAGGGGGAGTACTTATTGAATATCTGGTGTATTTCCAAAATGCTTATAGTCGACAGGGGCAGTATGTTTTGCAACATATCAAGGGAAGAATGTTTCTTCTTTGACATTGATGTCAAAGAGGGAAAAAAGAGTTCGGGAGAGGAGATCCGAATGCATGTGGGTGCTTGTGTTTCCATCAATGCCAAAGGGGGATATTGTTGGCACTGGAAAATATTTAACAGATAGGGAAAGGAAAATATTTAATAGACAACGAATGCTTGTCATTGATGGAAAGTACAACAGTGAAGATGGCATGAGTACAGGAAGTTTGTAATCGACAGGAAAACAGAAGATAAGTTCAAGAAGGTCGAATGATCAAAGGCAAATGATCGAAGGCAACGCAACATTGATCAAGTGATCAAAGACCCGTAAAGTTTGAGAAGAATCTTTGATCGTTGGATTCCATTCAAAATTCCCGAAAGAACGAGGGTCGTCAGATATGAATGTAGACAATAAGAGATCATTGAAGAGGAGGAAAAATCTCAGTCATTAGATCCAAGTGCAGGATCTGACCATCATTGGATCAAGAAGAACTCACGCGTCCTTTAAGGTACAAGGAGAAGCGGGCGTAATCACGATATGCAAAATCATGATGTAATCTGAGTCATCAGATCAAGGTTTGATCTGGACCGTTGATCCGACCCCATGTCAGAGTTTCATGAATCGGGACTTTGAAGTGACAAAAACAATGGACATCAAGGATGTTGGAATCGTGATATGTGAAATTGCAATTTAATCGCAGTTGTTGAATAGAGATCAGATCTGGACCATTGATCTAACTCCATATCATAGTTTCGCAAATCGCGACATGGAGAGGCAAAGAACCCAATGCAACAAGAATGTCAAAATCGTGAAATTGCGATTCAATCGTAGCCATTGAATCAAGATCACATCTGGACCATCGAATCACAGGACATGTGGCAAGTGATCGAAATTTCGTTGACTTGGGGTCAATGGATCATAGTGTTGAAAATCACAAAATGAGAAATCACGAAAGCGCTTTTTGCATAGGCGCTTGGTTATGACCATAGTCATATTAGGGAAGGAGCTAGTGCAGAAAAGTTCTGTATCAGAACTTTGGGGATCATGAAATGAAGTGAAGAGAAACTCAGTATAGGATTGTCGAAATGCCGAAACCCAATTTAAAGGCAATGTCAATAAATTTCATCCAACGACGCAGATAAATTGGAATATGATCGGAAGGTTAATGTTCTCTCTCACAGTTAACCCCTCAGTTACGAATCTGTTAGTGAAACAGACTCATGATTGCAAATTTGTTGGCGTTTTAGTTGCTCAAACAATTTTCTTCCTTTTGCCTAAGGAGATGGGAAGTTGAACCGTTGTGAGTGTGTATAAAAGAAAAAGAGACATACAGTGTATGGTTGGTTGTTCAGTGTGAAAAAAGAATGAAACTGTAAGAAAAGAAAAATAAGAGGATGTGCAGTGTGAGATGGAGAAGATGCAAAATGTGAGAAGAAACTTAGTGCAGAGTAAAAGATTATGAAGAGAAGTTGAAAAAGAGAATAATGAGAGAACGAGTTGATGCAGAGCATACCTGTTCAACAGACAGAGGAAGAGAAGAACAACAGAATAGTTTGTAGAAGACTAGATTTTCAGAACAAAGAAAGATTGGTAAGAACTGATTTATCTGTAAAGTTGACTGTTTGTTTAGCCATTCATATTCTAGGGAGGTTGGGAGGTGCTCGGGAGGACTATTTTCCTCAGAGGTTCAAGTGGGAGCTTGAACACGGGAAGTTGTAGCTTCCATCTGGTTGCAGCCAGAGAAACGAGGGTGGCACAGTGGTGCTAGGGAGAACAAGTGTTCTCTGTTATACAGGTTGGAGCCTGTGTAACTGGAAGTTGGTGCTTCCAACGAGTTGGTGCTGGAATATATAGGGAGTTGGTGTTTCCTTCTAGTGGGTTCTAGAGAAACCAAGGAGTTGGTGCTTCCTTTTAGTGGGTGCTAGAGAAACCAGAGAGTTGGTGCTCTCAAACAAGTTGCAGCTTGTAAAACAGAGGTAGCAGCCTCACATTGAGTTGGTTCTCAATTAAATATGATGTACAAAACTTAAAATACTGTCTATCATTTCGAAGAAGAAGAGGTTTTCTCCCTTTATGGGTTTCCTCGTGAAAATCTGTCTCTGTGTATACCTTATGTGTGACTGATGCTTTTTACTTTTACTGTCCATATGTTGTATAATGTTGATGATCACTTGAAGAAAGATTAAGAATTTTTTAATAGAATTATTATTGTTTAAGATCAAATACAACTGATTCACCCCCCCTCTCAGTTGTATTAGTAATTTCAACAGAATTTTGGGGATAGAACCTACAGACCGTTAAAGTGTTGGGAATGTGGAGAACCTCGCCTAAGGAGGAACTATCCATGCTTAATTTCAGCAAATTGAACTGTTGTTCATAACTTGCAGGAATCCTCGACAGTGGGTGATGTGGGCAGAATCTTGCATCGAATAAATGCAGCCATAGATGGTTGAAAAGCTAACCACCAGTCCTCTGTGGTAGAAATCGAAGGTAAAATCAATGACACTCGAATTTCTGTTTTAATTGACCCTGGAGCTATGTTAAGTTATATTACTCTTGGTATAGTAGAGTCAAATAAACTTAAGAAACTAAAGCGTGAAAAATCATGGCTGGTACAATTAGCTACCAGAACTAAAAGGAAAGTAGTTGAATTTATTTTTGATTTTGAGTTCAGCTTACATGGTCATAACATAAGGACAAATCTGAACATCCTACCCCTAGGATCTTATGATATGATTATCAGAATGGATTGGTTGGAAAAGAACAAGGCAATACTCAATTGTTATACAAATACACTTAACTATAAAGACGATTATGACACTACTAGAACAGTCGAGGGTGTACCAAAACATGTATCAGTTCGACAAGTTTTTGCGATGCAATTCAAGAAATGCATGAGAAAGGGATATCAAGTTTATGCCATCCAAGTAACAAATCTGTTATAAAAGAGAGACAAACCTAACTTGGAAGACTTTGTTGTCTTACATGATTTCAGAGACGTATTCATTGATGAAATACCTGAATTACCCCCTAGAAGAGGAATAGACTTCTCCATAGACCTATTCCCTGGTTCAACCCCTATCTTGAAAGCACCTTACCGAATGAGTATACCTAAATTGACGAAATTGAAAATCCAACTGCAGGAGTTATTGGACAAAGAGTATATCAGACCGAGTGTTTCACCTTGGGGAGCACCCATCCTCTTTGTGAAGAAGAAAGACTGTACTCTAAGACTATGTGTCGATTATAGACAATTGAACAAAGTGACTATTAAAAACAAGTACCATTTACCTAGGATAAATGATCTCTTTGATCAAGTAGGTGGGGAAAAGATATTTTTGAAGTTGGATTTATGATTTGGATATCATCAAGTTAGAATAAAATATGAGGACATAAGCAACACAAATTTTCAAACAAGATATGGACATTACGAATTTGTGGTCATGCCTTTCGGACTCACTAACACGCCAGCCACATTCATATTCTTAGTGAATAGTTTGTTTATTCAATACTTGGACAAATTCGTGCTGGTGTTTATTGACGATATACTGGTATATTCAAAAATAGAGGAAGAACATGAAGAACACTTAATAATCGTCCTATAAACTTTGAGGAAACTCCAACTATATGATAAATTCGATAAGTGCAATTTTTATCAGAAGAAGATACAATACCTAGGACATGTCATTTCTGCAGAAGGCATTGCAGTCGACCCTGAGAAAGTAAGAGCCATTATGGAATGGTCGGTACCGAAGGATATTATCGTATATTTATAGAGGGGTTTTCCAACATAGCCTACCCCATCACATCGTTACAAAAGAAAGGGACCAAGTTTAACTGGTCACAAAAGCGCTAAGATAGTTTTAATAAGTTGAAGAAATTATTAACGACCACATCCATTCTAAAGGTTGTAGACCCAAATAAAGACTTCATAGTTTGTGTTGATGCGAGTAAAGAAGGACTTGGTGGTGTCCTAACTCAATAAGTACATGTTATTTTCTACTTGTCTCGGAAGTTAAAGGAACATGAGTGAAACTACGTCACTCATGATTTAGAATTGGCAGCAGTAATAGACGCCTTAAAAATGTGGTGACACTAGATAATGGGCAGAAAGTTTCTACTATTGACAGATAACAACGGGGTGAAATACTTGTTGAACCAACCAGATCTTAATGCAAGGCAAGCATGGTGGCTAGCTTTTTTTAGAAAATCCGACTTTGAGGTAAGACATATCAAAGGTAAGGAAAATAAGGTAGTATATGCTTTAAGCAGAAGAGTCCATGGGATATTTGAGATAAACGTCAGCAGGGCAGAAAGCGATCTGGAATAGAGAATAAGGACGACTGGTATTAATGACAAAAATTACACTAAGTTAGTGGAAGAATTACATGACACTACAACAAACTCACAGGAATGAGACCTAAGTATCGATAAAGATGGGTTACTACGTTTTGAAAATAGACTTTACATACCCGATTTAGCAGAGTTAAAGATAACAGTTCTTGACGAAGTGCATAAGAAACCATATTCTGGTCATCCAGGATACCCGAAAATGATAACAACACTCAGGAAATTTTCTTGTGGCCTAATATGAAGGGAGAAACAATAGAATACTTGGCTAGGTTTAGGGTACAAAGGACGGTTAGCCATGTGATATGGGTCAAACCGGTGTGACACGTTGGTTGAAAATCTAGGTGAGTTACCATGTAACTTATGCTCACAGGATTTCCATTAATGGTGGGTATGGAGTATTAACTACTCCTGACAGTGGACCTTTCATTTCCTTAAAGAATGTCATGATTAGACCCCCTCCTTGGCTCAACAAGAGTCAAATCTCGTTTCAAATTCATGGCGTTATCTTTAACTAGCAGTCTGACCAAGATAAATCTTCATTGGAACACCTTAAGTCAGGGTAACGAGAGTTAGCATAACCCTCGTTTACCAAAGTTCCTTTGATATTGGGCTAGAACATTCACTATGATCGCCCTCATGGCTATATAGATGGAATTTAAATATTGTGTCCCAAGAGTAATTTACTTTAGTGTACATGCACACGAAATTAGAGATCTCATGTTAAAGAATGAGAGATAACATAAGTCCTTATGTTAAAGAGTGAATTGTAACATTGAAATCTGAGTTCGAATATTATCTGCATAGACCTATAGATACATATAAGTAAATAGACCGAAGGGAGAAGGAAATTGCTGGAACCTTGGAAGTTTACCCTTATAATCTTTTCTATTAGAAGTGAGATAAGATGATGTAGCTATAACATTTGTAGTAAGTAGGGCTTAGGATTTATACCTCAATTTTTTTATAACAAGATTTGGTTGGGATCTTTCCTTCTACCAAGTAATCTTTGTAAAGGAAATTTGAAGAGTTTACGATCAGAAAAGTCTTTTTTTTTATGGTAAATTCGAGGTTTATTACATGAAGTCTCAACGATAAGAAAGAAAAATATTGAAAGGAGCGGCGCAGTGGAAGAACCACTTCGACTTCGATGTTAGTTGTTACGGTATTTGTTATCTCAGTTGGATGTAATAGTTTGGTTTACATATACATGGAGTTTTATTTCAAAACATGTATTACATTATGAATGTTAAATTCTACAAGTTCAATGGATGGTTGTGTGATGTGGAAGGGATATTTTTAACAATGCTAATAGCTAAATTCTAACCAATGTATGGAAAATTTAATCGATCTTCTCCCTTTTTAATTCATATGTTTTTATTGATACCTCATTGCGTCGAACTAGATTACTTACTGTTCAATAACTTCTTTCTTTCTCCCTAATATTTTTCTTGTAGGTTGGATCAACCACCAACACCCTCTGCGTTTTACCATGATCTCACCTTATGATTATTCCTGGAGTTTTCTCTACGTTTTAATTTGATCCTACATTGTTATTCTTCCTAGAGTTTTCTCTGCATTTTAACATGATCGTACCTTCCTATCCTTCCTCGAGTATTCTTTGCGTTTTCCATCAAAATCTCTCATCTTTTTTTCCTCTATTATACCCAACGATTATCATAAACTTAATCTATGGTTTTCTTGGATTCTACTCAACTATTCATTTACTTATTTTGCAATTTTTTTTATCCTGGGATATGCCCTGTGAATCTCATAACTTAATCTTGGATTTGCTTGGGTTTTCTCTCAAATATTTCAATACTTACTTTTAGTTTTCTTTCCTGGCATATGCCCAACAAATCTCATAACTTAAGCTGTGATTTGCTTGGGTTTCCACTCAGCTATTTCAATACTTACTCTGTGTTTTCTTTTCCTGGAATATGCTAAGGGAACCTCATAACTTAAGATGTGATTTTATTGGTTTTTCACTAAGCTATTCAATACTTACTCTACATTTTATTTTCCTGGAATATGCCCATAGAATATCATAACTCAAGCTTCAATTGGCGTGGGTTTTCACTCAGTCATTGGTTACTTACTCTGCATTTTCCTTTTTCTGGAATATGACCAACGAATCTCATAACTTAAGCTGTGATTTGGTTGGGTTTAAACTCAGTTATTCATTACTTACTCTGCATTTTCTTTTTCCTGGAATATGCCCAGTGAATCTCATAACTTAAGTTGTGATTTGAGTGGGTTTTCACTCAGCTATTTCATTACTTACTCCGCATTTTTTTTTCCTGGAATATGCCCAACGATTCTCATGAACTTAATCCATATTCGTATAGTTTGTATATAGATATGAAGGGGGTGAGATTTATTTAGATTTTTTCCAATAGATTGTTGATACCATTGTCAATTGAATATGCAAGGAACAAGGCCTTGAGTTTTCTTTTTGTTTTAAAAAGTGTTGGGACCTTCTTTTAAATTTTTAAAATTGAAATTAAGTTAGGAATGAATTCTTATATCTATGTCCTTAAGATATTTTTCTTCTTAATTTTAATTTAGGGTTTGGAATCCTGGTGCATCTCTAAGGTGATGACCTTCTTTAAATTCTCTTAGATTGATGCACAAGCACCTTAAATCCTTCATTTGTTTTAATGAATGATATTGCTAAGGTTTTAAGAGATACTCAAGTAGTAGTGAATTCTCAAGCATTGCTTAAAGAAGATCAACTTCCTTATGGTTTATTAAGAGGATGATTGACTCATCCTCACATGTTTTAAAGTTGTGATATCCTAAACTTGTATGGAATAAATTTTAATATTGCCTTCCGAGGGGGACTACTTATACACGTTTAATTATCTTTTAAATATTGAGAAGAATTATTATAAATAAGTAAACCCTTCATTAATACAATCAGTGCATATGAAACAAAATTGATGACTTTTCTTGCACCATGAATTTAATTCTATGCATGATTGGTTATGTAATTTTTTTACTCTTGTTCCATGGAAAAAAAGTTGATGATTACTCCTGCACCATGAATTTAATGTGATGTATGATTGGTTATATGAATAGATTACTTTTGTGCCATGAATAAGATTGATGATTTGTCCTGTGCCATGAATCTAACACAATGTATGATTGGATATGTAATTTGATTACTCTTGCACCATGAAAATAAAGTTGATGATTAATCTTGCACCATGACAATAAAATTGATGATTACTCTTACGCCATGAAATTAAAATTGTATGTATGATGGATTATGTAATTGGATTTTATTGCGCCATTAATATGATGTTGATTTAAGATTGATTAAGTAATTAGATTTATTTGCGACATGAAATTAATGTTGATATACGATTGATAATCTAGTATGGAGTTATGAGTTGTAATTGATTAAGGGGATTTAGATACCTCATTTTTCCTCAGAACAGTCACCATCCCTGAGACCTTAAGTGGTCAAAATCAATCGGATGAATCATGGGATTGAGAGTTTTGTATGTGTCCTAGAGGTCCAAACCATGCAGGATAGGTTGGGAGGATATTAATTTATATTCAGCGACATGGTTGATCATTATTTATGTATTTTATTTAGATGATTGTGATGTATTGAACTGTTTCACTATTTATGTCTATGTGTGATCATGTGTCATTGTTATTTATGTTAATTCATTGGCTTTGTGTCATTATTGATTTCGATTATGTGTCTCTTGTAATGCTATTAATTTATGTTGTGATGATTTAAATTCCTAATGTGAAGAAAAAAATGATATTTACCTTTTGTGCATCACTATTGTTGTCGTAACCGAGGGGACGTCAGAAGAAGTAAAACATGACTCAATGATTAATACAATAGTAAATTCAACTAACTCTCATCTACTTAACTCGACTCGAGAAATATAAAGTTCGTCTTTATTAAATAACTCACTTCTTGCCGACTGATAAAGACTATTTTTTTGTAAACACAAGTGTAAACTAATGAACTGTAGTTTCATATTGACAAACTGATTGACAAAAATATATGTGGAGATGTAAGATCTCACCGAATTGTAATTACTATTTCCAACACTCCCCCTTTATTATAAGTAGGTGGGATTACAAAAATTTACATCAAAAATTGAATTGACATTTGGATAAAATCATGAAGATCGGTAACACTTTCGGGACAATCGGGTCTCAAAAATTCCTAGCGGCAATTTTTTAGCTGAAAAAATGTTGCTAGGAATTTTTTCGGCCAAAAAAACATTCGGCTGAAAATTTGCACGTCAAATTGAACGACGCCCTGACGGTGCCCTCGAAATTCATGTACAATTTTTTTTGGATGAATTATTTTCCTTTGGTAAGAATATTTTGGCCGAAAGACTTTTTGGCTGAAACGTTTATTTTTAACGTATTCTGTTAAAATCTAGGTTTCAGCCAAAAGATTATTTCGGCCGAAAACAAGAAATTGGGACTGAAAACAAAAACCAGAGAATTGCCCCGAGCTTACCTGAACTTCAGAGGTTGCGGACTCCTGCAAATACTGAGAATTTGGTTTTGAAAATAACACCATCATTTCCAAAATTCAATCTACTTTCAATTCCTGTAATTTGTTTTCATTTTCTTTATTTTTATCTAATTTTATTTAACTTTTTAAAAAAATCATTGCATAATATTTTCAACAGACATTATGATTCGGTGAAATGAAATATAGGTATCTCTAAAAATATACTGTTAAAAATTTAGAAAAAAATATATTCATAATCCTTAAATTGTTCTCTTCAAAATGGTATATTTAGATTTTAGTTTTAAGTAAAAATTAAGATAGATAAGGTGTAGAAAAACATGTGTTTAAAATCTGCAACGTTTTCATCTTGGTCAACTTCAAAAAAATCTAGAAATTATAATATTCATCTGTTAGATTCAAAATTATAGTCATAATAAAATAGAGTCTCTGTAGATTGTTGCAGTATATTTCGTTTCTTAAAAACATAAGTTTAATAATAGATACATTGTTGTAGAAAAAATTTACTCATTATCATTCATTTCATGTTTAAGGAACATACTATTAAACAACTGTCAAATTGACATATCAAATCGTGATAAAACAAAATTGAAAAATAGTCAATGGAAAGCTAACAAAATTCTTCACAAGTTTTGTTTTTACTATAAAGTGAAATTCTAAATAAATAAAAAATACTTTTGTATGCCGAAAGTTGAAGGACTTGTGAAAATACAGTTTTTTTCTCATAAAACAAGCAAAAGTGTAACCCATCTTCATGATTTTACCCCATTTACTGTCACTCATCTGTTACTGTGTAGACTCCTAGACTACTGCGTAGATGTTGAAATGCATCTCTCTCTAAGGATTTTGTGAAAATATCTGCGACTTTTTTTTTAACCTCCAAAATTCTAAACATATCCCTTTCTTATTAACCAATTCTCTGATAAAATGATACCTTGTATCATTTTGCTTGGTTTTCTTGTGAAACACATGATTATTTCATAACATGATCGCTAAATTTTTGTCATAAAATATTGTTGTTGGTTATTGTTGTTCTTGCAACAAATATTTTAACATTCTTCTCATCCAAACTTCTTGACAAGCAGCGCTTGTAGCTGTGACGTAATATTCTTCTACTGAAGAAAGAGTCACTATGGGCTTCTTCCTTGATGCCCGTGATACTATATCTGTTCCAAAATGAAATGTGTACCCATAGGTACTTTTCCTATCATCTATGCTTCCTCCATAATCATTGTCAGTGTAACCAATAAGTTTTAAATCCTAAGTAGAATAATTAATGCCAAAATATTTTGTTCCATTTACATATCTCATCATTATTTTTCCTTCCTTCCAATGTGATTCTTTTAGAGTTTCCATGAAACTTGAAATTAGGCTCACTCCATACATAATATCAGGCCTTATTGTTGTTAGATACATAAGACTACCTACCAATCTTTTAAATGGTGTGGGATCCACCTTGGACCCTTCATCTTCTTTGCTTAACTTCAATCCTATTATGACAGGTGTTGGGGCCGATTTGGAATTTATCACGTTGAATCTTTTCAAAATCTCATGTGCATACTTAGATTGTGAGATAAATATACCAAATTTGTATCGGTGAACTTGAATACCCAAAAAATATCTCATAAGTCCTAAACCAATCATTTCAAACTCATCCTTCATGATTGACTTAAATTATTCTATGCCAAAATCACCTATAAAAATCAAATCATCCACATATAATAAAACCACTAATATGTTACCTCGCTGATTTGTTTTGATGTACAATGTTGTCTCACATTCACTTCTTTGAAATCCATTCTCAATGAGATAGAAATCTATGTGACTGTACTGAGCTCTGGGATCTTTCTTTCACCAATACAATGCCTTCTTCAATTTGTACACTTTGTCTTCTTTTCCTAGAACCTCGTAGCCTTGTGGTTGTTCCACATACACTTCTTCTTATAAATGCACATTAAAAAATGATGACTTTACATCCATTTGATAAATTGGCCATATGTTCTACACGACAATGACCATCACAGTTCTGACTGTGTCCATGGATGCAACTGGTGCAAATTTTTCATTGAAATCAATTCCAGGTTGTTGTGTAAAACCTCTTGCAGCTAACCTTGCCTTATGCTTCTGCACATTTTCATCTACATCTTACTTTGTTTTAGAACTACAATTGACACTTAACACATCCTTTTCTTTAGGTACATCTACCAACTTCCATTCTTTATTGTTCTCTATGCATCTGATTTCTTCATCCATGGCTTGAGCCCATACATCATCTTTGACAACTTCTTCAAAAGTTAATGGATCGTTTATTTTCGAAAACAAAAAAAAAATGAGCTTTTTGTGTCCTCATTATAGATGTCACATAGGATTATTGTCTTTATTATTAAAAAAAATTCTAATGTTGGATATGGAGATGTAGAACTACTTGGAATGCTTGCTGGAATTTTTTGTGCTCTAGGTGTAGACTGTGCACCTGCTGATCTTACTAAAGTAGATTGTGTCATGCTTTGTGTTGCAGTGCAAGATGTAGAAGGGGTTGTGCACTGTCCTATGGTTGGTTCTTGAACCACCTCATCTTTTGTATCATCTTTCTCAATATCATCAATAATTATGATTTCTTTTTCTATACTTTCATCCCATGCTTCATTTTCGATGAACTGAACATCGCGGTTGATTATGACTTTCCTTGCAATAGGATCATACAACTTGTATTCTTTTGTATGTTCAAACTATCAAAAAAATATGCATTTATGTCCTTTGTTGTCTAGCTTCTTTCTCCGCTCATTTAGGACATGTGTGTATGTGACACAACCAAAAACTTTTAACTGTGCCACATTATGCTTCAAACTTGTCCATGCTTCTTCATGAACTCAAATTTTAACACTCTTTGTCAGACATTTGTTCATAATGTATACTACAATTTCTACTTCCTCAACCCAATATTGATTTGACAAATGTTTGGCTTCCAACATACTGTGAAACATTTGCATGATGCTTCGATTCTTCCTCTCTATGACACCATTTTGCTGTGGTGTATACCGCACAATAAATTTCTTATAGATTCCATGAACTTTACAAAAGTTTTGAAATTCTATTGAAATATATTTTCCTCCTCTGTCAGTTCTTAGAAACTTTATGTAATAACCACTCTGCTTCTCCACAACTGATTTGAACTGTTGAAAACAACCCGATGCATCAGATTTATGTTTTACGAAATAAATCCATGTATTTCTTGAGAAATGATCAATAAATGTTAGAAAATAAGTATTGCCTCCTATAGATGGAGTTTTCATTGGTCCAAAAATGTATGAATATACAATTTCGAGTGGATATTTGTCTCTATATGACTTACCAATTGGACATGATTCTCTATACTTTTGTCCAAAAATACAACCTTCAAATATTCTTTATGGTTTTTCAATTAATGAAAAACCTTTTACCATATCCTTTGTGTGTAGTAGCTTCAGACCTCCAAAGTTGAAATGTCCAAATATGAAATGTCATAACCAGGAATCATCATGTACTTCACATTGGAATGTTTCTTGCATCTCTGCGCTACTTTCTTATTTCTTGATATTGCATGAGTTATTTTCTTCATTTAAACTGCGTGCACTTTCTGCTATAAATGCAGTGTCTAACTACGCATATTTTTCTTTACCAATGGCTTACTATTTTTCTCTTCTTGCTTCAATTCAATGTTAATGGGAAGATTCTATTACTTGCCATCTAGATTCTTGAAATAAGTTGATTGCTTGAATATCTATCCATAATAACATAATGATTATCTTCCATGTAGATTTTGTATCCTTTCTGTAACAACTGTCCTGTGCTCATCAAATTATTCTTCAGACCAGAAACATAATATACATCAGGCATAACTTGTTGTTCTTCTTGCTTAGTTAAAATTTGTATACTTCCTTTTTCTAAGACAGTGACTTCAATATTTGTTCCAAGTGTAACTTTGGTTTGGGTTGTCTTATCCAAACTAGAAAAAATGTGATTATTGTAGCCTGAATATAGATACCATATATCACAGGGAATTTCTTGAGCAACATTGCATTCAACTAGCCAAACTATAGTCATTGCTTCAGCACAGGCCATAAGCATAGGACTGGAGGAACTATTTGTGTTGTGTGACTGATCTTGACTTTGCTTGTTCTGATTATATTGTCCCTTCCTACACTCATATGCATAATGGCTATACTTTTATAGTAATGGCACTGAATCTTTGATTTGTCATTTCTCTGACTACTTGGTTGAATGGTATTTTGGTGTTGACCTCTTCCACCAGTGTTTTCAAGCCTGTTGTTGCATCCACCTTTGACGGAAATTCTTCCTCTTCCTCTAGAGTTATCTCTCCCCCTTCCTCTTCGACACATTATAGATGACTACGTATAAAATTCATTCTCTAATGACATGTTTGACCTATTCAATCCATGTTGATGATTAATGAGGGAAGCTTGTAGTTCATCTAGACGAAACTATCTCAATTATTTTCTCTCTTCCAAAGTCACAACAAGGGTATCAAATTTAGTAGGAAGAATCCTAAGTACATTCTCAACAACTTTTATGTCCTCTATGGTTTCACCATGAGACTTAACGTGATTTATCGGGGCAATAAAATTGGTGTCAAATGAATCTATTGAATCTATTTCTTTCATTGACAGAGTTTCAAAATATATTCTAAGAATTTGTACTTTTGAATTCTTAACTTTATCCATACCTTGATAAGAGGTTTGTAATATGTCCCATGCCTTCTTGGATTTCTTTGTTGATGCAACTCTTGGGAGTATGCTCTCATGCATGGTTTGATGTATGTAAAACATCGCCTTTAAATCCTTCTTCCTTTGATATTTCAAAGCATACTTCTCAGCTTGTGTGAGGGAATTGTATGTTTCCTGATATTATTAGGAAAATTGGTAGATGTGGACATGAAATGATCCCCCTAGATCCACCTGGATCTAGAACAAAACAAGATGGAACAAGGTGCTTTTCCTAAGTTGCAATCATTGGTTTTACTATCCAAAGAGAAATAGATAGCATACCTTATGAATCGCTTCCTTATGTCTTTGTTGTCCCTGCTTCACTCCAGTGCTCTTGTAGAATTAGATCTGTGACAACATAACCAACCAATGTTAAAGCAACAATAATAGAATTCAATGACAACCTAAACATGTGGTCAAGGAGTCATGTAATAAAACACTAATCATTTTAAGGGAAAGAGACGTGCCATCGTATTATATTAATGAAAAGTAGAAGATACAACTGAATTGCCTTGATGTCAAAAGTTCCATTTTAGTGGTCCTTTGTTCCAACATGCACATACAAATGGAGTCCTCAAGCATCAGTAAGAGAAGGATTCTTCACACAGTCTTCAGCCTATTCTTTCATCAATTCTCTGCTTAATCTTAGTTCTTATTTATTAACCTTTTCCATGAGAATCCCATGATTATATAGGATAAGGAGAAGTGGTTAAAAGGATAAGGATGATCCCACCAAATCAAAGAAACTAGTAAGATCGCAACCACATGGACGCCACCTCACATTCTAGAAGATTCCCCTTCTAAAAACTTTGTGAAACCTCTTTCGTCTTTTATCTTTCGAATGTCGTTGCACCCTGCCTATGTAGTAGCCTGTAGAAATCCCACAAGCCAGCCATAGAGCAGCCTGCAGAAATGATATATTTCCGCATTGTGTAGTATGAGTAGCCTGCGGACCCTTTCTAAAAAACAACCTTTTATATGAGGAAAGAAGTTGTTTTTCTCAGGCAAAAAGTCATGTTGGGAGCTTGAACACATGTCTGTGATATCATCATTAGAATGACCAAAATAATGTGTAACACCTAATGTGTTGGTTCCACATAGCAATTCTTGTCTATCTCCCATAAATATTGACCCCAAAATAACCCCTTCATGATCAAGGATCACAACTCATAATCCTTTCCTATTAAAGTAGGAGGTTGCATATTAGAAGTAGAGTCCATATTTCACCTTTAAACAGAGTTATTACTCTTGAAATTTTTATGATAGAACATGCTCTGATTAACCTTCTCTCATACCATATCTCAAATCTACAACGCACAGAGAAACTGTGCACGACGCAATGACAAATACTGTGCAGCAAAAAACTTAATCGGTGAACACTCATGATTTACAATGGAGTGCACAGACTATACGATTTATTGTGCACTGTGATAAAACACTTAATGAAATATTTCATGACATATAAAAAAACACAGTGTTATGCTTAGAAAATAAACTCAGAAATACACGTGAGTATGACAACTCTCAAAATACTTGATATATATTAAGCTTCGACGTTGTGCACTAATATAAAATACAATACTGATTCGAGCTTTGGCTCCAATGACTTCTTCGAATTCTGCAACTTACAATCACACACATAGAGGTTTTTCTCTCAGACTTCTTTGACTACCTTCAACTACTATTGTTTCTTCTCTACTCTGTGTCTATCGCTCTCTACCTGCATCTCAACTAACTAAAGACTCAAACATATATAGATAAGACTCAGAATTCATGTAGAAGTAAAAACTGGCTCAACAATTAATACAACCATAAATTGAACTAAATCTCATATACTTAAGTAGACTTGAGAAAGATAAAGACCGACTTCATTAAATAACTCCCCTGCTTACCGACTGACAAAGACTACATTTGTGTAAACGCAAGTGTAAACTAATGAACTGTAGTTGGAGACTGAAAAAATGACTGAATGACAAATCAACGGAGACATAAGAGATCACCAAATTGTAATTACTATTTCCAACATTTTCTCCATACCTAAGAACACAACCTTTACTCTTACTGGGGAAATATTTACATATCAATAAAAATCCAGGGAAGCAAATGGGCATGTTGAGATGAGATATCTCAGTTTCTGACATGACTTGTATGCTTCACTGGTTGATCATAAAGGTATCATCCACTAAATATTGTTTCCCTTTCCTTTGTGCAAAAACTATATTGATTCCATTTCCAACTGGGAAGTCTTCATAAATAGTTGACCAAAGGAGGAACTCTAGCGAGCATACGATCATTCTTTTGTTCCCGGTGATAGGACTACTAGAAAACACTTGAGGAATTCGAATAGAGTTTGTTGGGAGTTGGTGACAATGAATTCTTCAAGGATGCATTTAGATCCTATTATTCTGCATTGGTTTCAACTAAATAGACCAAGTTAGAATATGGAAAGGGATTGCATTTAATAATCAGTTTCTTGTAAATGTATATAAATACATGTAAGCCCGTAGAGGCAGAGAGAGAGACATAGTGAGAACTTGCAAGTCTACTATAATATCCATGATCTGAATAATAAGACAATTGATGCCTATGCTTGGTCGACGTAGCCCAATGTTTGGGTGAACCACGTGAAACCCTTGTGTTTCTTATCTGTGTGATTGTTAATTATCATATGTGAATTGTTTTTTCCGCATTTGCAATTCTAATAAGTGGTATCAAAGATGGTTTGAGGATCTTCAAATTCTCAGAGGATCCATAGGAGTGAAATCTATGTGAGGTGCGTCAAGTTCAACATCGTCGCAGGTCCCTCCTCTAGAAGGGTGCAACGTCTCATTACCCGAACTTACGCTGGTGAAAAAATACTGAAATAGAAGTGGTTTAGGGTTGAGGAACAATGTGTAGACCTTTAAAGATAGCCACACTCCAAGTGTATCGGGAGGTGTAGAGACTCTTTAATATTTCCTCACTCTAGTGGTAGCGAGAGATGCGGTGACTCCTCTTCAACATTCGCATGTTTCTTTTCTTTTGAAAAACTTAAGGTAAAAACTTATGGTATTTTATTAAATGTGAACAAGTCACATGGAAGCTATTTTTTAAAAAGGGTTTAACATATTTGGAATATATTGTTAGCACCAGAATCCACCTCTGGATTGTGTTAGAGGTAAGCCTGATGCCGATCAGTTTTGTGGATGTTGATTTTATATGGATGGAGGTCGATGGACAAAACTCAAAATCCAAATGATGTTCAACACAGAACTCGACAAGAAATGTACATGGAAGTGAGGGCCACATTAACTTCAGTCAGTGAATTGAGTTAAAGCCAAAGAAGAGGGAAGACTTAGGAGAAAGGGTGAAGGAGGCTTCCCTGGGAATAACAACAAAGAGCTTTTGATTCTGAAGGTGCATCAGACATCAGAACCTTTTAATATTGCACTTGCACATGGAGAATCCACTGTCTCGGCTCCACTTTTTCAGTGTGGTTACTTCTAGCTACACCTGGTAGCCCCTCAGAGAGCACAACGATCAGATATGGTCTTTTATGGTGAGCAAAGACCAGACACACTCATCCTGCACATCATTCACCTGGAAACTCCATGGTTGAAGAACCGTTTGGAGACTCCACTAGTTCAAATTTAAACGAATCCTGGCTCGAAGGTTTGTTCCCTTTAATTTTATTGATGTTCTTGGTTTTCCCAATGTTGTTCCTAATCCAAATGAATGGAATGATTATTTTCCTGTATTTAGCGAGAAAAAAGAGGACAACCCTGCTCAGCATATCAGAGAGTTTCATGAACTCATACATCAGTGGGAGATACATCACGAGGATGTATTAATGAAGATGTTCATGTTCTCGTTAGTAGGGGATGCTCATGAATGGTAACATTATTTACTCCCTTCTATCATTTCTTCACTGGGGGAATTTCATACATCTTTCAATGATCATTGTTAGAAGTTTTATTCCTCTAATTTAATTTGTCATAGTTGTTGTGAGGGATACAACGATTGTATTCAAGATAGAGTTGCTTCTTACGTAGGTTGTGAGGATGAGCCTGATGACTTGGATAAGAAATCAACTCCTTCTCTTTCCTGTTCATCTGCATCTGAGGAGAGCTGTAAGGATGGGGAGCAAGAGGAAGAATATTCTATGAGTGAGCTGAGGGAGATGGTAACATTTCTCTCTGCCAAACTTGAAAGGTTGGAATCTTAAGAAAGTGCAGAGGATTTTCCAGCCCTTGAAGTAGATGTTCTTGGTAGCCCTACTGATGAGGGTGGTATTAAATATTTCATGGCCATAGAGGCCCTACATTCCACTCCTGATTGGCATGCTATCTCAAGCTTTGATTAATATTCTAAAGAAGAGCAACAGAGCCCCATATCACAACTTGTTGACCAAAGGAGCAACCAGCATGTATATGACCACTATGAATCAGATTTTGAGTTGGATATGCAGGATATCCAAGAGCACACAACATATCCTTATCCTCTCTTTCTTAAAGGAGATTATCATGAGGAAATCAGCCATCCTGGGCCCTCAAAAATCACTAAGTAGCGGATTGAATAAAGGAGCTTTCCCACAGGTCTTGTCTATGATGATTATGACCCTAACCCTTGGGAGATCCAAGAAGACGAACCAGAGGAGAAGAAGGAGGAGAATTTCATCTCTTGTTCAAAACCTAGCAATGAGAAAGTGTCATCTAAGGACATCCAGCATGTATCATCTCCTCATCCACCTGTGCTTATGATAGATATTCAGCCACCTGTGAGAAGCTGTGGAGCAGAGCAGGATTTCTACTACAAATTTCACAGGATTTGCCACTCATTCTATGAGACTATCAACAAGTACATGGAATGGAATTTCCTTCATGCCTTGGAGCCACCCTATTTTATCTCAACGTCAGCCTTTGAAGAAAGAAGGGTGTGATCGTTCTGTTGTCATGGTTGCATCATCTACTACAGATAACTGACATAATGAAGGGTCTTCTGTTTGGGAAGTTACTTGATTGGCTATGGTGGACATTTTCTTTCACCTAGAACGGTGTAAAGTTTGATTAATTTAGGATTGTACATAAATAAGTTCTTGTGGAGCCCATGTGTGTTTATTTTTTATTTTTATTGGCATGTATTCCTCAACAGAGTTTTTTAAGCTTAACTCCATATTCCAATAGAAGGTGACTAGAACTACAAAGGAGTTCTTAGAGCCTCGTAGGGAGGAATATACCCCCCATGGAGCCTAGTTTTATCACATAATATTACTAGGGGGTTGTTTTTCCTTATGAGCGGCGCCTTGCTGAACAAATGCAAGGAAAAGGGTTAAAAAACCCACATTTTGGCGTTTATCCAAAGTTTGGGCAAAGATTTGATGGTTTGACGCACTATGCTAAGGAGCGTGCAGATCTGGGTGACCAATCTTGGTGCGCACAAATCTATGGAGCACATCCCATATCGGACCCCCCTGCCCCCCGACTTTCTTTTGTTAACGGGGGGGGGGTCCGATTTGGTGGTTTATGAGTGCAGGCACCCCACTATCGTGGTGCCTCTTTGTGAACTTGGACCCACCCCGACCTTTACCTCTTTCCACACTCCCCCCCTTCAAGTAAACCACTTACCACTCCCACTTACCACTCCATCCTCCTGTTTCCATGTGTCCCCCACTCCATCTCTCTCCTCTGTCTATCACTTCTCCCGCTCCCCCTCATCCTTTCGTTGCAGCACACATGTCCTCAACTCACCTCCACGTCATATCCCTGTTCACTTATGCATACCACCTCCTGCCATGTGTTCTTACCTCATACTCCATCTCACCTACATCTAGGCAGGTTTTCCCCACTGTGCATATTACCACAGTCTCTCTTTTGCCTCCACATCAAGGTCCCGTTCCACATCGCCTCTTTGCCTTTACATATCTAATTCCCACGCATACCCAGTATCCTTTCGGTCATTCCCACCTCCTCATCCCAATCAACTCCATCCACGTATACTAGTTGGATCCCTCTGCAAAGTTCCATGAAGCACGAGATGGCCAAGGATAGGCCACCATGCCTCCTAGGTGCCAAGTTTGACTTGCACCGTCATGATCCCGATGCAACAGTTATGAAAGAAGGGGAGGTGGTTGAAGTTTCATCTCCCCCATGAATGGAGAAGTCAAAACAATATGACCATGAAGACAGACTGTCAGCTTTAGTAGTCTGTGATCGCATGTGTAGGGATACCGTCTGCACAGTATGACAAAGCAGAGACTCTAAGAGATTGGGAGGAGTCAAGATCGTGTCTGAGAGAGGAAGGCGTGTCCAGAGAAGACTGCAGGTGCAGTCTGACTGAGACGACATCTTGAGCACACCTCTATTGTTCTTTATGAGAGTTTTGAGTATGTGTAGTGAGTTTTGTTGGTTTTGTAAGGGTCTTTGGTTGAGCAGAGATCCCAATTTGTATTCTTGTTCCGCCAGAGCTTTTCTATGGTTATGTAATCAACTTGAGACTTTCATGTTAATAAAAGTCAGCTTCTCTCTTTTCATTTTTGTCTGTAAATACTGTTTAAAGCACTTAGACATGGATGATCCAGTTGAGGATCATTATACTGCTAGAATGAAGGTTTGATTATAGTGGTATCGTGGTCAACTTTATTCATTCCTTCTCTGTATGTTTCCTTCTCACATTGAATGGATCAGGCATGGAGGATCCAGTCAAGTTCTTGCAGTTTCAGGATGATCGAAGTGTGATCATACTGCAACTGTAACTGTGTCCCTTGTAGGCATATTTCGATGTCCGGATTTGAGCTCAAGGATTCTCTTGAGTTCGGGTTTTCCTCTCTAAGATGATGGAAGGCCTAAGGCCCAGGGAAACCTCCTTCATCCTTTCTCCTAAGTCTTCCCTCTTCTGTCTCTTTAACTCAATTTACTGACATAAGTTAATGTGGCCCTCAATTCCCTGTACATTTCGTGTCCAGTTCTGTGTTGAACATCATTCAGATTTTGAGTTTTGGCCATCAACCTCCATCCATATAAAACCAACATCCACAAAAATGGATGGGTATCAGTCTTACCTCTGATGCAATACAAAGGTGACTTCTAGTGCTAACATTTCTGGCACCATTGTTGGGGACAAGATTGAAGATTTTCCCTATACAGAATGACGACGAGCTTCTGATTTTGAAGGTGCATCAAACATCAAAACCTTTGAATATTGTGCTTTCACATGGCGAATCCACTGTAGCGGCTCCACTGTCTTGGCTCCATTTTTTAAGTGTGGATGCTTCTGGCTACACCTGGTAGCCCCTCAGAGAGAACAACGATCAGATATGGTCTTTGATGGTGAAAAAATACTAGACACACTCATCCTGTGCATCATTCACCTGGCAACTCCATGGTTGAAGAACCGTTTGGCGACTCCATTGGTTCAAAATGGAAAGAATCTTGGCTTGAAGGTTTTCTCCCTTTATTTTTTTTGTTTTTCTTGGTTTTCCCAATGTTGCTCCTGCTCCAAATGAATGGAATGATTATTTTCCTATATTTAGAGAGCATAAAGAGGACAACCCTCCTCAACATCTCATAGAGTTTCATGAACTCATGCATAAGTGGGAGATACATCACAAGGATGTATTAATGAGGATGTTCATGTTCTCATTTGCAGGGGATGATCGTGAATGGTATCATTCTTTACCCCCTGCTATCATTTCTTCACTGGGAAAATTTCATACAACATTCAACGCTCATTGTCAGACATTTTATCCCTCTGATTTAATTTTTCATAGTTGTTGTGAGGGATACAACAATTGTATTCAAGATATAGTTGCTTCTTACGCGGGCCGTGAGGATGAGCCTGATGACTTGGATCAGAAATCAGTTCCTTCTCTTTCATATTCATCTACATATGAGGAGAGATGTAAGGATGGGGAACACGAGGAAGAAGATTCTCTGACTGAGCTGATGGAGCTGGTAAAATTTCTCTCTGTCAAACTAGAAAGATTGGAATCCGAAGAAAGTGCAGAGGATTTTCTAGCCCTTGAAGCAGATGTTCTTGGCAGCCCTACTGATGAGGGTAGTATTGAAGATTTCATGGTCATAGAGGCCCTTCATTCTTCTTCTGATGGGCTTGTTGTCTCAATCTTTGATGATTATTCTGAAGAAGAAAAGTAGAGCCCCATATCACAGATTCCTTACCAAAGGAGAAACCAACCTGTATATGACCACTATGAATCAAATTTCGAGTTGGATATGTAGGATATCCAAGAGCACATGTCACAACCTTATCCTTTCTTTCTTAAAGGATATTATCATGAGGAAATCGGCCATCCTGGGCCCACAAAAATCACTGAGTAGCGGATTGAAGCAAGGAGATTTCCCACAGGTCTTGTCTATGATGATTATGACTTTGACCCTTGGGAGAGCCAAAAAGATGAACCAGAGGAGAAGAAGGAGGAGCAGTTCATATCCTATTCAAATCCTGGCAGCGAGCAACCATCATCTGAGGACAATTATCCTATATCAGATCCTCATCCACCTGTGCTTATGGTAGATATTCAACCATGTGTGAGCAGTTGTGCAGTAGAGCAGGATTTCTGCTACAAATTTCATAAGATTTTCCACTCATTCTATGATCTTGTCAAAAAGTACATGGAGTGGCATTTCCTTCATGCCTTGGAGCTGCCCTATTTTATTGCAACTTTAGCCTTTGAAGAAAAGTTGAAGGGTGTGACCGTTTTGCTGTCACGGTTGCATCATCTACTAATTGTTGAAATAATGTAACTGCAAAGTGTATTTTAATTATTAATGATGTATTATTCATTAGATCAATCCCCTTTTGCAAATTGATCATGACGACTATTGTAAAAGACCAAATCTACTTTTGCGGATTGGTCAAAACATAATTGTAATAGGTAGAATAAGAATTCATCCCCAAAATATATATTAAATGTGGTTAGAACCACCCAGAAGAAGAAGTCCTCCCTGCCAGTGAAAATACACCTCCACATGTGCCAGATATGTATAAATAAGGAGGCTAGTACCTCACTTAGAAACACACACGCTTGTTTATTGAGGAGCAAGTTTCAGAGATGTAGTTGGAGAAGAGAGAGAAAGAGAGAGGCACATTCTTGGGAGAGGATTTTCTGTATTTGTTTGAGTTATCTCTTGGCATTGTATTGGCTATCTATAATAAGGAATTTTTTTCTGGGTTTTCTCCCCCATGAGGGTTTCCCAGGATAAATGATGTGTCTCTTGTGATTGTGTATTTATCAGTGATCCTATCTTATGTTATTGTTATCTAGTGAAATGAAAAGAAATCTAATAATAGCTTAAACCTTAACATGGTATTAGAGGTAATTTAAAGAGAGCATCTTTCACAAGAGAAAGTGAAAAATGTCACTGTTGTCGTACATGAATATTAGGGATTTTTATTGAAGAAGTATTTCAGCCCCAAAACCATCTAGAAAAGTGTGCCCTTCTAGAAGGGTCATTTTGTCATCCTCGGTGCAACTTTTTAGTGGCTAGCTCTTTTGGAAAGTGAAACCCTAGTTTTCACAATTTACTAGAACACGAGAGTACCAGAAGTACCAAAAGTACCAGAAAACTAGAAGCACCAGTCCAGAACTCTGCTAGTCAAGTTTGAGGGGGTAGAAGTTGGATTTTCATAAATCCGACTGCACTAACTTACTTGCCTCATCTCAGCGCATCTATCCCCTGGATCAGAATTTCAAAATTTGAAGATTGAAAAATTAGGGTTTCCTCAAAAAAACCTAAGTTGCAGTTGCAGTTGCAGCCTCAGAATGTAACAACCCTAGTTGAATATATGCTTCAGGATTATTAAGTAAAAATTTATTAGGTAATTAATTTTTCCTAACATGTTATTAACTAAACAAATATTGGTATAATGATATTAATTAAATATTTATTAACTAATTAATGGTTATAATTTTGATTAATTAATAATTAATTAATTACCTATTACATTCAATGACATGGGTATTAAATTTAAAAGCGTTAATAAATTTAATTGTTTAAATTAAACGATTACATATACGGAGGGGACAAGGACCATTAATAATCGGATAAAACATTAATAATTGGATAAGGAGCATTAATAATCGGATAAAACATTAATATTCGGATAAGGAGTATTAATGATCGGATAAGACAATGAATGTGGGGATAAGGA